>WSUI01001098.1:0-11720 GCA_019633595.1 Tulasnella sp. UAMH 9824 | reverse complement strand
AAATTGGATACCCCTGTTCTATAGCTGTGCCATCACTCTCCGCTGTTGTTGTCTTGTCTATACCCCTACTGTAGAGTTGCTGTGGTTAATGGAGTATATACCTTTTTTATGTCTTTATGGCTTCAGTACTGGAGAGCTCCCTCATTTGGCTCCTTGTCCGTTCAGAACGATTGAGTGACTCACGCGGCCCGGCCGGAGGCTACCCTAAAGTTGCAATCGTACACCTGTCGATCTGCCGCGGAAGCTTGACTCTCCTTTTGGGTTATCGTCGGTAGCTTATGCGTGGTCTTGGACCAAGAGGAGGGGTTTTTACATGCAGTCGGCAACCAAGAGGAGGGGTTTTTACATGCAGTCGGCAACCAAGAGAAGGGGTTCGAGGTGATGAGAGCGAAATCACCGTTCCCGGGTTTTTACGTTGGCTCGCGCGTGGTTGGCGTCCATTTCATCCGGAACACCAACGCCCTCGTCGTATCCCTAAAACGCCTCGAAAGATACTCAATCCATAACAACCGTTCTGAAGCGGGTATTCCTAAACCATTGGCTCCCAAATGAAATACGAAGGAAGGTCGTCGGGTCTCAAGTTGCTTACAGGACGTAGCGATGTTGAAAACGCCCATATTTTGGCGGGCCACCTTCAAGGAGATCAAATGTCAGCGGCTTCGAAAGAAGTCTTACTTTTTTCCACATGCCGAAAAATCTTCGGAGGCGTGGTTGGTGCCCAATCGCCTCGCGACCCTATATGGGTCGCGCTTCGACAAACAGGCCTCATCGAGACTCTCCTTAAAACATTAGTCAAGCAAGATGTACGAGAATCTAAACTACTGGTAAGCTCTCAATACTGCCGTAAGTGTGGTTTATGACACCTTCCTCCTGTAGCCAAGGGAAGAGATCGACTGGGGGTTCTCCGAGATGCTGATATCCCTGTCGATGATCGTCGTCTGCGAACCCTGGAGACTCGACCGCGAGGTCAAAGATGCAGCAAAAATGAAACTTGGAGAAGCTTTGAGGTTCATCTCTTCGGAGTACGGTTTGAGGAGTGATAGCGATCCGAAAGAGGTATACAAAATCCAGTGTTTGACCGTCTCTGCAATGGGACTTGTCCTCTCAGATTTTGGATTGGAGTACATACTGTACGCTTCCCTTCTTGCGTCTCATTTTTCAAAGAATGTTGGTCACTGTTGACACCGCGGACCTTACAGCCACGATACTGCCAACGCTCCGGCATTAGTATCCTTAGCGCTGGCAGTAGTATTCGATCCAATCGCGGACTTGTGTTTGATGGACGGCATACACAAGGATATGGCCCACAGACAAGTGGCGAATATCTTAATTACATTCAGTGCTGGTCAACTCAGCTGGTGTTTTGAAGACATAGCACCTTCCATTGCCAACAAGTACGGAGCGAAGCGGATAACATCAACGTGTAATTCGTACTTCGCGAACCCCAGATACATTACTCGAGGATACACGGGTTTGAGTCTATGCGCAGCCATCGCTGCTGCGAAGTCGTTGCATCCAAAGCTTATTACCGAAGGCAAGATACACCTTACGATCCTTCAATGGTTCTGGAAGGCCTTTCGAGGGCCAGAAGAGGTCGACCCCGACGACAAGATGGCCGGTGATGTTCAACTTGACTTGAGTCTCCTACCAGCGGATTTACTCTCTATTCTTTGGGCGTGCGTACCAACTTTCAGTTGTGTGGTTACTTGGTCTACACCTTCCTTTAGTATTATACATCGCGTCTCCTCTGACCTCAGAACGAAACTTCTCAACGATTTGGTGTTGAAAGGAGATTTGATCATGGCTCTTGGTCACTGGTTCCTCGCGGCTAAGACAAAGCAAAGTAAGCAAAGCTCGTTGCTCTCTGAGTCCGATGACTCATCGTGATTTATGCTACTTTCCACCTGGATGCTTAGCGCTCGCGTGCGAAGGTTTCACTACGGAACTGGCTCGGCAATATGCGAAAGATCAGCGGTTTGTTACACTCTACATAGAGCCAGCGTGGAAGCACGTATTCCAGACCCTGAACAGCGCAAAGCGAAGTGGAGTGCCTATATGGAAAGAAGATGTGGGAATCGATATCTGGCGGTGCTTTGGCGAGAATCTCGGACTTGTGGCGCATAACCACCCGAATGAAAGTCAGGTTAAAGCCGTGCCTGATTTCCTAAGGTGCGAATCCCTCATCTGCCCCTTGTATGGAGAGTACGCCTTCGGGAAACTCGAACCTGGGGTTTTGGGCCTGAAATGTACGAGATGCCAGGTCCGTTTGCACCATTAGATGATGTTTGGCGCGTTTTGCTGACTGTTGCCTAGACCGTGTATTGTAGCTTGGCATGTCAGAAAATGTACGTACAAACGGAATGTCAGCCTTATCAAATCTGAGACAGTGTCCAGGGATTGGAGCTCTGGGCGACATCAAACGGTTTGCAAGGCCAAGTAGTCGGCCTAACTTGGCGGGAGACGTGTGTTTCGGGTAGGTAGTTGTTTCGGTGCCCGAGGGAGTCCCGCTAATCAGCTCCTTACTCGGTCCTACCCTCGCAGATCTGGCTCACGCAAATTACCGAATGGCGCATACTCCCGTTACTCGCTATTGTTATGATTCCCTGCAACAGCAGGCAGACAGTTGAGTTGCCGGTAGTGAGCCAAGTCGATCCCCGGCAGCATGGGACCGACCAAGCAAATGCCGTCATACCTGATTTTCCGGCCCGCGCCAGTCTTCCGCTTCTTCGACGCCATATATGTTGTGTGACGTTCCGCTTTGGCCAACTATTATTCACTGGCAGAAATAAATATCTCATTTGACCGCTTGTCTGTTCAAAACGATTGAGTGACCAGAACAATTGAGTGACTCACGCGGCCCGGCCGGAGGCTACCCTGAAGTTGCGATCATACACCTGTCGATTTGCCGCGGAAGCTTGACTCTCCTTTTGGGCTATCGCGAGTAGCTTTACATATAATCTTGGATCGAGGGGAGGGATGTCTCCAGTCGGCAACCCAAAGGAGAGTTTCGAGGTGATGAGAGCGAAAATCACCGTTCCCGGATTTTTACGTTCGCGTGTGGTTGGTTGGTACCGCGTCCATTTCGGAACACCAACGCCCTCATCGAATCGCTAAAACGCCTCGAAAAATACTCGATCCATAATAACCATTCTGAAGCGGGTCTTCATAGAACTATTGGCTCTCGAATGAAATGCGAAGGAAGGTTGTCGGGTCTCAAGTTGCTGACGGGATGTAGCGATGCAGAGAACGTCCGGATTTTGGCGAGCCACCTTCGAGAACACCAAACCTCGGCAGCGTCAGAGGAAATTATTTTTTTCTCCGCGTGCCGAAAATTCTTTGGAGGGCTAAAGAGAGACGCTCAATTACCTGGTGGCCCTCTGTGGGTCGCTCTGCGAGAGACAGGGCTCATTGAAACTCTCTTTCAAGTACTAATCAAACAGGAGCTTCGAAAATCTAAAACACTGGTGAGTCACTTGACTCAGGCTCGATTTTTGGTTGATGCAACTTTTCTCCCTCCTTCAGCCAAGGGATGAGATCGATTGGGGTATATCTGAAACGTTAGTCTGCTTGCGGACCATCGTCCTTTCTAAGCCCTGGATGCTCGATACCGAACTCCATGATGCCGTGAAAGTGGAATTGGGAGAAGCACTGAAAGCCGTCTATTTGGAATACTTTGCTTTATTTGACACGAAGTTCGAGTTCCATTAACGCTACCGCACTGGTAACATTAACCCTCGCCGTGATATTTGATCCACTTGCGGAGTCGAACGCTATCGCCAACACGCAAAAGAGTATAATCCAAAAACATACGAGGACCATCTTGGATACCCTCAGTACGAGACAACTTGGCGGGTGCGTTGAAGACGTAGCACCTTCGATCGCCAACAAGTACGGAGCGAAACGGATAGCGTCAAAATGCGTTGCGTACCTGGCCAACACCAGATATATTCCACTATCTTACACAGGTTTAAGTCTACTAGGATTCATGGGAACTGTGAAATCGTTGCATCCAATGTTCATTAATGACGTCAAAGTTCACCTCACGGTTCTTCAGTGGTTCTGGGAGGCCATTCGGGGGCCGCAAGAGATTATCCCTGAGTACGATTTCATCCATGAAGATAATTTTGACTGGAGTATCCTACCAGTGGACATTCTGCCCGTACTTTGGATGTGCGCACCTGCCTTCCAACAATCACATAACTGCTTGGCGAATCGGCTTAGGCCTCTTCTTAGCATTGCAGGTCGTCCCTCTTCTAATCTCCGAAACAAACTTCTCGACGACTTAGTGGTGGAAGGAGATTTGATCATGGCTCTTGGTCGCTGGTTCCTCGCGGATCAAGTAACTCAGTTTCAGAGTACGTAGAAACGTGGTTTTCTCCGATTCTGCGAGCAGCTGCATGCGGTGATCAGACATTACTCACACGGCGCCTTATTTCTACGTGCTTAGATGACGTGTGCAGATAGTTTTTAAAAGAGATCGCGAAGCAATACGTGAAAGACCGGAGATTTGTCGCGATGTACATCGAGCCCACGCGGAGGCATGTACTCAAGTCCCGCAACAGCGTCAAACGAAGTGGAGTGCAAACGTCGAAAGGGGATAAGGCTGCTCAGATCTGGCTAACGTTTGGTGGCATGTTCGGCCTTGCGGCTCATCCGAATGTTGAAGGTTCTGTTCAAAAAGGCATCTGATTTTGTAAAGTGCAGCTCACTTGTCTGTCCGGTGTCCGGCGAATACGCTTTAAAGTGGTTTAAGCCTGATGTTTTGGAGTTAAAATGTACGAGATGCGAGGTACGTTTCACCTCAATTTGAGGACGTCTCGCGCTGTTTTCTAATTCATGCGTGGACCGTCTATTGCAACTTGGCATGCCAGAAAACGTACGTACAGGAACATCTCAGCATTGCCAAAGCTGAGAACAAGTTTAGCGACTGGCGCTCGGGAAGACATCAAGTTCTCTGCGAGACCAAACAGTCGAGCTAGTGGTGAGGTGAATTCTGTGGCTGAGACCGGCCAATTTCTCTGCTCAGCATTGCTCGGTCTCCTAGGCACACATTGTCGAACGGCAGTCTCACTACTCCGTCAACGATATTAACGTTACTATTCCTACCATACGTTGACTTTTGGCTACTTAGCGCAGGAATTTCCTTTCGGTTGAATAGAAAGAGGTATTTTCCGAACTGCATTTGCGTTGTTGAGGGACAAAACAGGGTGCCTCGTGACGTGGGACAAGAAAGGAGATGCCCGTCGATCCCTAGTTGCCGTGATATCCGCGCCTCGCTTCCAATTCTTTGATGCCGAACCCTGTCGCAGTGACGCCCCTTCCTACGAGTTAGTCTTCACCACAAAATCAAATCATAAGGAAGGCCAAAACGTTGAGCATAACCAGGGCAAGGGCGTAATCTGCGAACAGGACGTAGATCCATGGAGGATGACCCTCTTCGGGAAGTGCCCTCGCAATCGGGCAGAAGTCCATGCCCCGACCGAAAGAGACCTGATGGCTTGATGTCATTGAGAATGGGTGGCCGCTTCTCCGTGGATTTCGTGCGAAGATTGGGCTCACGATAAGGAAGCGAGGCTAGAAGCAGAGGCTCTAGTCAGGAAGAACCCGCAGTTGATTTGGAAGCTAAAGAGAAACAAGTTGAGCAAGACGGCAAAGACTCGCGAGTACGCTTACAAATCACTCCAAGCCGTGTTTTGGTGCCGCGCTTCATTCATCCCATGTGTCCACCGTGCCTTCGCGGCCCCTGAACCCTAGAGACCTAGCGTTGAAGACCTACCTTCACATTCGGGTCATCCTCTTGGCTAGCGTTTATGCTTGAGCATCTGAATGGCATGACATAGCCTTCGGCATCACACCCTTCGTTAGTGTTCCTGAACCGCCCTACTGGACTCGGGGATTCAAGGTCATTCCACACCGCCGTACAAGGCGATGATACTCGGCCAGGTGAAACCTCACACCAACGAAAATGATGGTCCTCTGGGTATTCCTGCTCCAGTGAGAGGCTGGCGACCAAAGATGCCTCAACATCGATGGCGCACGATTTCATATTTGGATGCTCCGGTAAGTAGAAGTGTTCCTAAAATCTCGTACTTACACTCGAAGCTGAGAAACGATATAGGCGCTACTCAGTGAATTGGCACCTTTCCAGTGCCAATTAGTCCCAGGGTTCAACGACTTGTTGAAAAAATTGGATAGCTTTGCTCGATTGGTCCGTCGTTCACGCTGCCCTTTCACGATCATCCCATAGTAGTAATGCGGTGGTTCATGGGATCGAGAAACCTTCATACGTCTTCATGGGTGAGTGCAATTAACTTCTGCCGAAACTCGATCGTTCTTCCAGACGAGAGTCAATGAGCTACTCATGACGTCAACCCGTCTGGCTTCAGACCTCCGGGAGTCGCAATCCCTTTCATCTCGATCCAGCTGACACGTGGCTTTCCTTTTACATCTTCGGGCGCGGCTTTACGTATCAGCTTGGATCGGCGGAAGGGATTGTGCGCAGATCGCATTTCAGGAGCCTTGAAATAAGAGGCTTTCAAGGCAAGATGGATAGAAAACTGCGCTTCTGCTTTACGTAGCACCCCAGTGTGAAGTCCACCATGTCCTTCTTGAACCAAAGCTCTCAAATCAAATACGAAGGAAGGTTGTGGGGCCGTAACTTGCTCACTGGACGTAACCGTGCGGAGAACGCCCATATTTTGGCGGCCTATCTGCAGGGAGACCCGAAATTAGCGGCTTCAAAAGAAGTCTTAATGTTTCCACATGTCGAGAAATCTTTGGAGGGCTGCATGGCACCCAATCGCCTACCGACCCTCTATGGGTCACTGTTCGGCAAACAGGTCTCATCGATAATCTCCTCGACACATTAATCAAACAAGAAGTCCGGAAATCTAGCACACTAGTAAGCTCTTTAATTATAGGAGAACTGTAGCTTATCAGACTTCCTCGCTCTCATAGCCAAGGGAGGAGATTGATTGGGGCATTTCTCAAGCGTTAGTCTGCCTGTCGATCGTCATCGCCTGCGAGCCTTGGAGGCTCGAAAAAGAGATCCAAGCGGCAGCAAAAGTGAAGATCGGGGAGGCATTGAGGTCCGTCTTCTCAGAATATGGTTTGAAGAGCACTAGCCATCCAAAAGAAGTATATAAAATCCAGTGTCTCACCGTTATGACAATGGGCATCCTGCTTACAGATCTTGGCCTGGAATATGTCTTGTAAGGTTCCGCCTCTGTACCCGATTCGTTGAAGAGTGCCACTTACTCTTGATGCTATAAACCTTACAGTCACGATGGGACCATCGCTCCGGTACTAGGAACCTTAGCCCTTGCCGTGATATTCGATCCAGTTGCGGACCATGGTGGGCTTGACGGCATACACCGGAGTATAGCACAGAGACATGCGAGAAATATATTAACCGCGCTCAGTTCTTTTGGACTTAACTGGTGCTTTGAAGGCATAGCATCTTCCATCAGGAAAATCCAACGTCACTCTCTAGTGCTATGATGACAATATAGCTGTCATAGGTCCATAGCAAAGTCCCCCTGTTCCTGGCCAATATAGCGCCCAGCCTCACTTGATAGCTAGGATAGCCCGTTAAGTCGCTTTCATAGTCATTTTATAGCTCAATTCAAGAGCTACAATTGCGCTATGCTGTACTCTAAAGATGCCAATGTGGGCTTTGTATAATGGCTCATATGCGTGACAGAACGGAAATTTATTCATTCACCTAAATACTACAGCTATACTACATATTGACAACAGCTACTGCGCTACATCCAATCCCTCATCGGCTTACCGAAGATATCCAATAGCAGCATATCGGCGAACGGTGGGTCAGAGGGTAGTTTTTCATTGGGAGCCCAGCTTTTTATGGGGGGAGTGCGAAGGTATGTCAGTGAAGAACAAGTGAAAGGGGACAACTTAACCGCGCTCCTCGTGCGATTCACTCGCCCGTGAGAAACCGTGCTGCTGGTAGCGGGTGCCTCCTCGCTGGCGATGGCCTTCCTCCCGGTTCAGGTGGTGCGATTGGGAGGATGGCGCTTGGTGGCGGCTTGCTTGGCATTTGTCGCATCCTTCGGCCCGTTGACGGAGATTGGTCGGACGATTTGAAGGGTCTTGTCCTCTGCCTTTCGTCACGGTGGTCATTGTGAAGAGCGGCGCGCGAGAGGAGGGTTGCTTACTGGTATACCGTACGGTTCACTGGACTCGGGGAAGTGAAGTTGGTCAGCATGGGGTTCAGTCAACACTGCAACACGCTCACCTCATCCCACAAGACCGACGGTAAACCAGAGGGGTAAGACAAGAAGACCTATAACAGAGCAAACACGTGGGTTAGCAGGTTCTGGAGGGGTGATGAGAGCAAGCTCACACCGGTGCAAAGGTCCGCAGCAGTTGACCGAGGTATGCGGCAAGGGGGTACTACACCGATGTTTCAATGGGTGGGGCGCAAGGTTGCACAGAGGTTGGCAGCGTGTAAGGCGACGTTGGCTTGGATGCGTTGGTGAGAGGGAGCACAAGGTTGAAGACGTGGTGGAAGGGTGGATCGGTAGGCGAGGGGGCTGGGAGGAGTTCAAGGCATGTTGCGGGACGGAATTCAAAAACAAACACTCCCAACCGCACACGTGACTAGGGCACAGAGACTTTTTCAGGAACGGAGAACACGCCAGCCCACGCCCTGCTACGCTAAGTTATCAGATCAGGGTGAGTCCCTTGGATCTCAAGCATGTAAGTAGAAATGCGATATTTAGTGACTTAGAATAGTGGGATATCCGTGGCATTGTGTAATCAATTTAATTACGGACTCGCAGGATGCATATATCAATTCATCCCTAAATCTCACTATGAGGTTTCTGACATCTCTATAATTCTATTTAGAATAGTCTTGTTAATATATCACCTTGTCATTCCAACCATGAACTATTTGTGCACTATTCAAGCCATACTAACCACTATCTGAAGCTATTTGTTTACTATTTAGGCATACCGGTCACTATCGGAGCTATGGTGCCTATATATGCTAGATAGCATAGCAGATCGCTATGACGTGCTAGCTACTCGGGCTTATGGCTATATTGCCGGGTGGATTTTCCTGATGTCCGTCGCCAACAAATACGGATCGAAGCGGATAACGTCAATGTGCAATTCGTACTTCGACAACACCAGGTATATTGGTCGATGTTATACAGGTCTACGTTTGTATGGAGCCATGGCGTCTGCGGAGTCGCTACACCCGGATTTCATTAATGAAGGCAAGCTACACCTCACAGTCCTCCGGTGGTATTGGAAGACCTTTAGGGGGCCCCAAGAGAACCACCCCGACGACAAGGAAGCCGGTCATACTATCCATGACTTGAGGCTGTTACCAGGAGATTCACTCTCTATGCTTTGGGCGTGCGTACTACTTTCAATGATATTTTCCTACTTGACTGCCTGGCTCACCGTTCTCCTTAGCATTACACGTCGCCTCTCCCCTAATCTCCTAAATAAAATTCTCCGCGACCTAGTGATAGAGGGAGATTTGATCATGGTCATCGGTCACTGGTACTTCGCGGAACCGCCGTTCGACATGGATGGTAAGCAAGGGATTGTTTCCTACTATGTCTGGCGACCAAACGTTACTCACGCTGCTGATAACTTTGCATTATTAGATGCCGCATTCGAAGGTTTCTTACTAGAGCTCGTGAAGCGATGTGCGGGAGACCAGCGGTTTGTCACGCTCTACATCCCCGCGGCGTGGAAGCACGTGTTCAAGACCCTCAACAGCGCTATGCGAAGTGGAGTGCCGACATGGGAGGAAGATACGGGCATCAAAATCTGGCTGTGCTTTGGCGAGAGTCTCGGACTTGTGGAGGAGAGCCAGCCAGCTGAAAGTCATGTTCAAGCCGTGCCTGACTTCGTCAAGTGCGAATCTCTCATCTGCCCCTTGTATGGAGAATACGCCTTTGAGAAGTTCGAGCCTGGTGTTTCAGGGATGAAATGTACCAGATGTCAGGTAATTTTTTTTTGTCACTAGGGGATATCTGGCGCTGTGAGCTGAGTCGTGCGTCAGACCGTGTATTGCAGCTTGGCATGCCAGAAAACGTACGTACAAGCGGCATCTCAAACCTTGCCAAAGCTGAGACATAATTTAGAGACTGGAGATCTGGGCGACATCAAGCGATTTTCGAGGCCGATTAGTCGACCTAGCCTGGCGAGCGAACTGTTCTGCGAGCGGAGTAGACTCTCTCTCGATCTCGGCACCCGAGGGACCCCCGGTCAGCTCCTTTGTTCGTGTAGACACGGCTCACGCGTATTATCAAACGGCGCTCAGTACCACTCCTTGCTTGTCTCGTTACAATTCTCGGCATCTGTAGGCATTAGGCGATCTTTGACGAAAGGAAGGAATCAACCCAGCGGTGGGAGGCAGTTGAGTTGCCGGATGTAGATACCCCGTGGCGTGGGACGCGAAAGTCAAGATGCCGTCGGCTTTCATTTGCCGCGATCCTTTTTCGACGCCAAACCTGTTTTGGTGTCCCTTCTCATCAGCCATCCTTCACTGGCACAGAATATATCTCGATCGAGACTCAAACGGCTATGTGAGGTAGCAAGCACAAAGGCAGGGCCTCCGCCGTCGGGCGTTTCGGGAGCAAAACGCAGCACCGAATCTCTCAGCTGACTCTCACTTTCCGATGAGGGACTGAAAGTCGTAGCCAGAGGCGAATGCACGTTGTTGCAGGGTAAGATGGAAGACGTCCCGAAACACTCACGAAACGTCATCATACTGGGTTCTATGGGGCCACTAGCGTCTTTGGTTACGAGAAAAATCAAAGTGGGTCGCAAGGAAAAGAGGGCTGAGGTGTCATCCAGGGCGTCGTACCTGCCGGTATACGAGCATCGGAAGGCTATGAGATAAACTCTGAGACCCACAACCTACCTTTCGCCAGTGCGAAAGGCCTAGTGGTTCCACGCCCTCGTTCTTGCATCTTTTGGCGACAAAAACGAGGAAGCCTGAAGGCTGGCAGGTCCTTTTGCGATGTATGGAGAGCCGTTTTCAATGCCTCGTCAATATCAGCTGGGTCTCGATAGAGTTGTTCGAGGCTCGTCCAGAGGTGATTGCCAGTCGGTTACAAAGTACGCCGAGGCCAGGGTGAGGGCATGCGTTGAGGACATTGCGCACCGCCATCCGAAGCGAAGGTGCTTGGTAAGGCGTGAAATTGGAAGAAGGGAAAATTGGATATAGTTTGGCGAAAATCTGGGACTACGACATTCGGATAATTATCACACTGCCGACTTGCACCATGAAGCTCAGGGGCGGCAGAATTCCGTATAATCCGACTCTCCAGTCTCCTCACTGAAGCAGTGTGTTGCCGGGCTGAAGCTCTTCAGCGCCTTTGCGATGCACTATAGAAGGTGTCAGGTACGTTCGCACAGCTTCCGGAACGTGAGTCGCCGTGCATCAAGAGCGTTCAGACTGCACATACAAAGTTCACTCCACCATGCTAGAAGCATTACGCACCTACGACCAGATCATAACGAGTAGTCGGGGTAGTGACTAGGTTCAAATCGATCTTGTATCCCCTCTGGCAAGGCCAAGGCGGTCGTGGCTTTATGTAGCTTGCGGTACCGTAAGCGGTCTTGGCGGACGTCGGGGTTGAATGCTCCCGTTCACCCCGCTTACTGCGCTTTGACTGCTTTGACTCTGTTTATTTTAAGAGGCGTGACACGAGGCAAATAGCTTCGGAGAT
>WSUI01001097.1:0-11723 GCA_019633595.1 Tulasnella sp. UAMH 9824 | reverse complement strand
AATTACAGGGGTCGGGCTGGGGGGGCATTTAGATGTGTAGAACGTGGGAGTGCCTATCGTTCTGAAAACAGCTGTAAGCTAGATCTCAAATACGAGGGAGAATCTCGATGGTCGATTTTGAATCTCTTCGGTCAATGCCCACAAAACGAGTATTTCATTCTCTCAGATAAATTCTAAGCAGTATCACTCCCAATACTATCCTTTAAGCCTTCGCGTCGCGGTACGAACCGGCATTTGAAAGGTGAGGGATGACTGAGAGGTTCGTAAGTCAGATCAACCTCCAGACGCATAAGGTTAAGGCACTTTACTTGATCAGACCAAATAAGAACCGGTCTTCATCCGCTAAAGTTGCGGGACTGTCCTCCACCCCGACTATTTCGAAGGCCCAGAGAACCGACGCGACCAGGATCCAGATGTTTTGGAATGCAAGATCTTTCCCTGGGCAAATCCGTAGACCATATCCAAAGGCAAACTCTCGCGGGTCAAGCTCTGGAGGTTGCTTGAGATGTCGTTCAGGGTCAAACACCGAAGGGTTCGGGTAATACTTCGAGTCTCGCGACAAGGCCCTATCGAGAATAATACGGATGAGAGCCCACAGCAAGACGTGCTGCACGGTCTCTGAAGCCACGCCAGACCTACCATGAGTTAGCAATGACAGAGGTTCCCTTAGGTATGAAGTAACCGTCGTAGATAACGTCTTCTTTCGAGACGTGGGGCAGAACTAACAGATAGAATGGGAGCGCGAGTCAGAAGATGACTCAGGCCATACTATCAGCATGACTTACCAAGAGAGGCCGCTGGGTTCCATCTAAGAGTCTCGAGGATGACTGCATTAAGGAATGGCAAGTTTGGCTGGTCGTGGAATGTCGGAAACCGGCCAGAGCCGACCACGGTGTCAATCTCAGCCCGAGCTTTCTCTTGAACTGACGGAAACAGATTCATCGCGTGGATAAATGATTTCATTGTAGCTTCCGTCTAGAGACATTCCCGAATGAGACTCCACGAAGCTAAAATGGAGAGAAGACTGCTTACCGTATCCAGTCCGGCTTAATGAAATAGTGCAATAACAGTTGGTTAAACTGTCTTATAGATGATGTCCCTGCACTTACTGACGACGCAACTTACCCGCGAAAATTTCAAGCCCGCTATATGCTAGTGCGACTTCGTCTTCACGGTGCTGTTGGGCATCCCGACCCCCCTCGTACTTGCTATGAAGCTCTTGCCCTCGCTTAAACGTGAATGAAGATATTACTTCTGGGTCATCGGAAAGCTTGATAGGGATAAGATTTCTTTGAGCAACGCCGTCAGCTGCCACCCCAGCACCCTTACCGCGTTCTCCCGGACGACCTCAAACACTGTATTCTCTAGCTCGCGGATTTCCTTGTTCCACCGAGCGGCATCTCGTTTAAACTGCATCCCGGGAAGCCATTTTGGGAGGTACCGTACTATCAAAGGAGAATCAGTTTGATTACCTGTAGCTCGACTGAAAACGTGAGCGCTACCCACACACTGGTAATAAGTCGACCAAATATCCTTGAATCGAATTGGCCACTAGCTCCATGATACGGTTGCTGAGTCGAATATAATCCGTGCCCTTATTATCCTGAAGTTTCCCGTAGGTCAATTTGATGATTGTCTCTCCAAGGATCCTGTTTGAGACAGGTGAGTGAGTCCCGAACGCATTTTCGAGTCGGAACGCCCTGTAGATACCTTTTTGTCTCGTGAAGAACGTTTTCAGGACAATCGACGCAGCGTTTTACGTACTGTTGGGCGTTCATTTCAAAGAGAGAAGCGTAGTCGCTTCTGACCACAGCGATGGAAAGCGCACGTTTCATGTGAGAACGTCGCTGTTTACACTTGTCGTTGTATGAAGTGAGTCCAACCAAGTTGTTTAGTCCTGTTTGTACGCTTAATTGTTCAAGGAAAGGATTGAATATCGATAAGCGATGAGAGTGCTTACCCAGTAGCTCGTTTGCCATAGTGAACCTCGGTCTGTGAGCAAATTTTGAGGGCTGCTTGGCTAGCAATTCCTTTGCCGCTTTGAAAGAATTTACAACTATAATATTTTGACCTGGAGTCGTCAACCAGGTCATAGGACCGTACTTATCCCCAAATTTAGCGAACATCATCGCGGATTTCGACTGAGGCATATCAAGGACATCTGAAATACGATTAATATGATGTGAAGGCTCAGCAGAGGGGAGGGGGGACGTGCAACTCAAGCACTCACTTCCGAGAAAGGGAAGCGCTCGCGGGCCTGGTGGGTACGGCAAGGAGCGTCTCGCTGTCCCAAGTTTATACAATCCAAGGAGAAGAAGAAGAGCAATAGGACCGGCTATTGCATTTACGGATGCGAGAGGCGCAGGAATGTGAAAGGACATGTTTGCGATGGTCACCTTGCCATAGATCGAGAAAATTTAGAGCCTTTATGCTGGTCGACATGCTGCATTGTTCACCAAACCTTTACGGACGGTGCAAAAACTCGTGAAATTCGATTAAATCACAATTTTTTTTTGGCTGGCCGGGTGATCGAGCGCAAACTCCATTGGGTTGCTCGGTTGTCCACAAAGGCGGCGACAAGCGATTGGATAACCGACATTAAAACCCTCGATCACCGACTTCGAATGCGGTGCGAGATCATGCTCCTATTTATAGAGGGACCGAGGCTCCAGGATAAGCTTTGCCTAACCTTCGATGAATATTGTAAAGGGTGATGCCGAGCATTGAGGCAATCGCACTGCGTGGTTCGTGAAAGGCGCTGAATGGCTACGTCAACAGTGGAATTCTTATATTATCTCGGCGTTCTGGATGTCCAAGGGGAGTACATGGGCCGGCCAGCAACCCAATCAACATGAGCTATCACCTCTAACACGACTATCGCACCCTGCTTGAACTATGGGGAATGAAGACGGAACGTTGAATTATCAAACCTTCTCACACGCACCCTTCCTGTGAGCCGCGCGGCAGGGAACCCGCTCCCGTTCCCGGTGTATTCCCTCCAAACCACTCACCGGTACCTATCGATTATGATTAGCGCGCGGTGACGCGAGTCCGCCTCTGCCAACCTGGACGCGGGGCATCTCTCAAGTCCAAACTAAGCTCTACCTGCAGGACGGACACAATGAACTGAACGAGAACAAGAGCATCCGAGTCGAACTTACCTATTTCTGTCGTCCAAGCCCCCAGTAAGTCGTCTCCTACCCCAGTCGTCTCATCTTCACCCAGGCCACCTTTCCATGGTTTAAATAATACAGCTTGTGTAATGTTGTTCAGTAAGACTCCTCAAGAGCAGCATTTCTCACTGTGTCCTCAACAGACCTCAACCACGGGCCATCGGCAAAAGTGCAAACGGCTATTCAGGCCTATATTGATCAGGGCACTTTGGCGCCTAAGACCGTTTAGAATCCCTAATAAATCGAGACAGGGCTGATAAGACCTGATCAGGGACTAGAATTCTGGCCAGACCTGCTTAAGAAGTACTAAGAATCCGCCCCCACCTCCCAGATGCGCGTTCCGTGCTCGATTGCATTCTGGTTTTATTGCTCTTAGTCTATGAAAGAACGATTTAATCCGTTTTGGTTACCATGTAGCGGCTATATGTACGTCCATATACGATGCACAGGCGATCGTGGACATAAATATTTCCGGGCTGCTCGAATCCACCCGTAGAGGTTCCCACATGGTACTAGGCCCAGGGCGGAGGTAATTCATCTTATATTTCATGTGGGGCGCAGCTTACCGGAGTTTTGTGGGTAAGGCTTGAATGGCTGTCGGAGACCACTCAGCATAAGGCTCCAGCCTGAAGTTTGGAGGAAAGCTTACCAGCATATCACATCAACACCATAGATATTGATCTAAACATCATAGAAATAGCTTGGTTTGGATACAGCGAACATAAGATCTCGAGTGCAGTAACCGAACCTTACTCAGCAGAGTTCCAGATTTTGCATAGTCCAGGTCGTAATCGCTGCGTCTTTCGAGTTGGAGAGTGATGTTCCCAGATGGTCCACCTTTGAGTCGGGCCTAGGAAGGTTTCCTTAGTTGGGCCACGCGCGGCGATATGAGTGAGAAAATTAGTGTTAGCCGAGAACAATATTCCTATTTCACCTCCAAGGGAAGACTAAATGGCGCGATGATTGGCGGTGGGGGCAATGATCGTTAAAGAGAGAAGCTTTCACTCAGCTCTAAATCCTGTCAAGGTCGATGGATACATGGTCTATCTATAAGAATAAGCAAACAGTTCTGATCAAGGGCGGCTCAAATATGATACAAACAATTAGTGGAAGAGGCATACGAATAATTCAAAGTCCAATAGTCAAATCAAATGGTCGATCATCGATAGTCTTTTTCGTTTCTCCTCCTGGCACCCAAGACGCCGGGCCCAGCCTCATAACTCGGCAACAACCCAGACCGTTCCTCTCCTTCAAACGGATCTTCGTATCTCCCATACGCCGGTCCACCATAATATCCGTCACTCGGCGAGTACCTACTGTTCCCGTCGGTGCTCGATCTCTCGTTACTGCTGTAATTTCCTCCCATGAGACTCGTCAACGATACCGCACCGGCGGGATAACCACCATCGTACGTTGCAGTGCCGGTCAGGAGGTACGGCGTTGGGAGGGTGTTGGTCAAGGACGTTTGAGAGGCATTAGGTCGCCTTCTCGCTCCAATGGGGACGATGACTGGGATGAACCCATGGCCATGGTGACCGGCACCACCGCTACCAGGAATGTCTCCGCCGCCAGGAGGGACCGCGCCTTGTGATGGGTTTATGCCTGTGCCGACGTCCGTACCGAAAGGTCCGCCTCCAGATCCTCCTCCAGGAGGCGCTGTGGGAGCGTTCGCCGCTCCTCCACCTCCTCCACCTCCAGCTCCTGCGTTGCCAAAGCCACCTCCACCGTCGGCTGGGCCAGAAACGTTCGAGCCACCCGCGCCGCCACCACCACCACCAGGGGCGACGTTCCCGTACAATCCTGCACCACCACCGCCACCACCCGGAGCGACGTTCCCGTATCCTCCTCCACCTGCTCCACCTGCGTTGGGTGCGACGTTACCGTATCCTCCTCCGCCAGCGCCGTGACCATGAGCGACGCCTTCCGCCCCTCCAGCACCGACACCATATCCGCCGAAAGTGTGCCCAGAAGGAGCGCCTGTGGAATAAGCTCCGTTATCTCCGAAGGTACTCGGTCCCGGTCCCTGAGGATGCTGCGAATTCGGCCCAACTCCATCGGCACCGGACGGAGGCGCGTTGTTGTATAGCTCGGACATTTCGGGACCGTACGGTCTTTCGCCTCCTTGAGCTCCACTTCCACCGGGCCCGGTCTGCTTGTTCCCTGGCCCACCTTTACCAGTCCCAGCTCCCTGTCCACCAACGCCGCCAGCCGCTCCGCCAAATAATCCTTGGTGGAAGAAGTCGCCCATCAACAGCAGCTTCCTCCTCTCTTCCTCTTTCTCCTCCGGTGCCTGGCGCGGGGGCTTTGATGGACTTGACAGCGACGACGCCAAGGAACGCAATGAAGGCCAATCCGCCGATGATTCCTCCCACAATGGCTCCGACATTCGGCTTCCGGCGCTCGTCATCGGTAGCCTGGTTATTCGGATTGACTCCATCCGTTGTGGTAGCAGGCACCTGTGCGTTAGACGTCACAGCGGGAATGCTGGGCTGTACCGTCGTCGGCTGAGGTAAAGTTCGCGAGGGCCGCGGGGTGGCTTGGTTCGTAGCTGGGGGTGTACGCTGCGGGGTGACTCTGTTCGTAGCTTGAGGTGTACGCTGTGGAGTGTTGTTCTCGGCTCCCCGGTCGGGCTGCTGGCGGTCGTCGTCCGGTCGGTCGGTCGGGTGGTCGTCCGGCGTCGCACGATCGGCGGTTTTGTCGGGTCTATCAGTGGGGTCGTTCGGGTCGTCCCGATCAGCGGTTGCGTCGGGTCGGTCGGTCGGGCGATCGTTCGGCCCTCGCACGATCGGCGGTTTCGTGCTGCTGCGTTCGGCCCTGCGTCCTGTCGGGGGTATGATGCGCCGTAGCTGGTCGGGTGTGAGCTGCAAGCGCATCGTCCTCGCCCGTCTCTGTAGCTTCTGCGCGGTCCGGGTCTGCGGTCGCTCGCGGCTCCGCGTCTTCGGGTGGTACGGTCGTCGGTCTCGAAGCCGAAATCGAAGGACTTGGTGAGGATGTACGGCTGGAACACTTGGCTAGCGTCGGCGGTCTCCTCGGCGTGTGATGCGGTTCCGGCGAGGCCGGCGGTCTCGTGGTCGACGGATCCAGACTCTTCCGAGTGGGTGATGGTGCCGGTCAAGGGCCGGGTCCTCGTCGCGCGAGTGACTTCGGACGAATGACGAGTGCGAGAGATTCGAGAGACCTCCGACCCTCTCGTCCGAGTGACTTGCGAGGGCACAGAGGTGAGTTGGAGAGATGGTCGGGAGGAAACGGAGAGTGTTGGGGAAGAGATGGGAGAAATGATCGAGCGAGGGGCCGACGACGAAGCTGTCAGCGTAACAGATCGAGAGGAGGCGGAACGGGAGAGCGTTAGTCGGGTCCGTGTGTGTGTTCGAGATGGGGAATGGGTCTCCCGTGGCAGAGAGGAATGGGGCGAGGCGGAGGGTCGAGTCCGGGTGGGGATGTGGGCGAAGCTGGTACGCGTATGGGTGAGAGGAGACGTCGTTCGAGATGTCGATCGAGAGGATGTTCGAGTAGAGGGGGAACTGGTTGGCGTCGAGGTTGAAGTTGAGGATACACTGCTGGTTAACGTCGCGGAGGATGATGAGCGGGTGCTGGAAATGCTTGTGCTATTTGAGGACGTGGAGGTTGATGTTGTGGAAGTGGTCGACAACGTCGATATGCTCGTCGAAGAATTTGTGGAAGTCCATTTTGAAGAAGATGAGGGATCAGTAACGGTGGAGGTCGAGGACGAAGAGCTGAGCGATGTAGACGAGCTTGATAATGAGCTGGAAGTACAGCTTAAGCTGTAAAGCGTTTCGATTGAAATGGGATGTTGAGGTACGCGGATTGTCCTTTGCAAGGCGTAGACCTGAGTCGTGGTGTGGCCAGGATCTAACGCCGAACATGGTAACATCAATGATAAGAATAAACTGCACATTCGAAAACTCCGGACTGAACAGTCCTGGTAGTAGTGATCGGGAGTGTGAAAGTTCCTCCGGGACAGTCATACTGACCGCGAGGGTCAACTTCCCCTGCTCCCCGGACTTGAATTTGGTGGTATATTATCCGGGTCGTCGTTTCCGTTTAAGTTCTAGGGGTATAGACGATATTTGTGAATTTTATTTGATACCAGTAGGAGTCGGTAAACGGAGTCGAGTACAGTGTGGCTGTCGGCAGAGACACGCAGCCTACCGACATCTTGGGCAGTGGCTACGTTACGTGGTGAGAGAGGAGGGGAAGGAGGTAGAGCGAGTATGTGCTGATGAATATCGAGATTGTGGGTTTTAAAGGGGAGGTGAGCAGGCGGTGTGCAAGCGTTGGTTGGTCGCTCAGGAACAGACGTTTTGGGCGCTCATTTCAGTGATCACTTTCACAGACCTACCCGCTGCCACTCTCTCAGTTACTAAGATAACGGAAGCCTGCTGACTTGATTGCATTTAGGTAAGGCCAGACGTCGTCAGAGCCCATTTACTCTCAGAGGAATGGGTATTCCAAAGTTGGAGTCCGCCTCGTATTGGGGCACTCTTCTTGTTTCCGTGCTTGAGCTGCTACTACTTCGTGCTTAGGACCAACCTTGTTTAGAACCAAGCATGTCTTTCTTTCTGACTTGAACCATTCACGGGCTTAACGATCGTCGATTCCCGACCCGAAGCCAAGCCGATGGTTAGAAGCCACGGCATCGCTGTGACCAGATTTAGGTCACGATCACTTGATAGATATCTGATGGTACATTGCCTCACGCCAAGGCGCAGAAACGCGGGGTAATATGATCAGTCAATTCCAAGCGCGCGCCAAGACAACGTTGTATATTCGGCAAAGTCAAGCCACGTTTCGGCGTCCGCCTTGCCGCGCCGCAGATGATTTGTTGTAAGACCAGTCACTATCTCAGGCGCCAAGCCGGTAACATTAGTGTATCATCGTGCGTAGGCACTATTTCTGACCTTATAATCTTCAAAGAGGTGGTCTCGCTCCACGCGACTCAACATATCGGAAGACGCACCATGCACCTCGGGCACCGCTTCTCCAAAGGTCTGGGGAGACTGGGGCTCGTAGTACTTTCCTTATATAATATAAAGACAAGATTGTGTACCTTACGGAATGGTGCGGCGTCTGAACAGCTTGGTCTTCGGAACCGGTGGCAGTACCATAATTGCCCGACGGCAGGCCCGGAAGCTTACTAAACCGTATCCGTCCCTTCGTTCCTTCGATTGGCCGAGGGCTGACCCAGCGTTGTGTAACGATGTTGAATGGCGACAGTACGTACCTCCACGTGGGCTTGATGGAGTGTGCGATGATCTTGGCATTGACTAGTTATCTCTTAAGGCCCTCCTGAGGCTCGAACTACGATTCCGAACAAGGGCGCATAGCTGGGGCTCGGACGTCTCGATGCTCCACTTCCCGCTTCCCCGCCATCGAGTATCCACTTGCCTCGGATCAACAATTTCAGTAAAACTCATGCATAGTTTCTAAGCACCTCGATACACCCCGCCCATGAGATTTTCACTTTCCCCGCCAACCTCATGCTATCGATCCGGTCTTGCAAACCGTCTTGTGCCGACCAGACGTCCAGTCACTAAACCGGTTTTTAGCATGGGCAAGGTCATGGGAATTCCATTTCACGTACGTTTTCTGACATGCCAAGCTGCAATAAACGGTCTACACACGTAATCAACTACGCGACAACCGACGTCCCGAAATCTGGCAAGCACATACGTGGCATTTAATACATTTCAGCCCCGAAACACCAGGCTCAAGCCTCTCCAACGCGTATTCCCCGTACAAGGGGCAGGTGATGGAATTGCATTTGACAAAGGTAGGCTCCGACTGAATCGCAGTATCGTTTAAGTCAACGCCTTCGTTATCTTTTGGCACGACTCCGAGACGTTCGCCAATCAACAGCCATGTTTTTGGCCCTTCCTCTCTCCAAGTCTGGACTCCACTTCGTTTGGCTGCGTCAAGAGACTTGAAGACGTGTCTCCATGTTGGCATAATGTAAGCCGCGACGAACTGCCTATCCTCCCCGTATTGCTTCGCAATCTCTTCGACGATCAATTTACATGCCGCAGCTAACGCAGTAAAACAAATCATTATACGAGTGAGGCTTTGCCATTGAATTCTGGGAGGAATCGTACGAAAACTGGGCATCTACTCACTTTGAACGTCGATCGTCTGAGGAATAAAGAACCAGTGACCGATAACCATGACCAAATCTCCCTCCACCACCAAGTCATATATTAGCTTTATCCTGAGCTCAGGAGAGAAGGAATGTGTAATTCTATGAAAACCGGGATCAGCCACATGCAACGCAGCAAGAGAACTCCAACCGAGCGTCGGTACGCACGACCAAAGAACGGTGAGCACATCCGCTGGTAGCTCGGTGAGGTCCTGATCTTTACGGCCGATTTCCTTGTCCTCGGGTGGTACCTCCTGCGGCCCGCGAAAGGACTTCCAATACCACTGAATAACGGTAAGGTGGAGCTTGGCGTCGTTGATGAACCTGGGTTGTATCGCTTTCGCCGGGGCAATGGCTGCGCACAGACGTAAACCCGCGCCACACCGAGCGATGTACCTGGGGTTGGCGAAGTACGAGTTGCACTTTGGAAGTATCCTCTTCGCTCCATACCTGTGGGCAACTAACGGCGCGATTTCGGGATAGCATCCTGCATCTCGATACCGGTCGACGTGGATTAAGATGTTCCTCGCGTACCTGTGGGCCAGTTCCCTCGTCATTACGTTGATCGCACCGTAATCCGCCAGTGGATCGAATATCACCGCCAGCGCCAACGA
Source organism: Tulasnella sp. UAMH 9824 (assembly GCA_019633595.1). Lineage (NCBI taxonomy): Eukaryota > Fungi > Basidiomycota > Agaricomycetes > Cantharellales > Tulasnellaceae > Tulasnella > Tulasnella sp. UAMH 9824. The sequence goes on along the minus strand of WSUI01001097.1, from coordinate 1,785 downwards.
CGCGAGTTATCTAACGTTCATCGAACTCTGACTGTTCAGGTCCACAGTTCCAAAAGTAAGCGCCAACAGCACGAACAGAGAGGAACGTTGAATGCCTTACAAGCTGTCGTCCGATTTAGATTCGAAGACCAGGAAGCCCATTATCATCACTGTCAGACACTGGATTTCTGAATCATACAGCTGTTCCGAATTGCTCTTGCTCTTCAATCCGTATTCCAAGTTTATAGACTCCAGTATCGCTCCCAACTGTTGTTTTATCATGGCTTTGACGTCGTGTTCACCCTGCCCGGGCTCCCAGAAGACGACGAGCGATAGGCAAGCTACCGCCTCGCAGACGAACCAATCAAGTTCCTCCCTTGGCTTCGGGAAGCAAAAGAGCCTCAGAAAATCAGGTAGCGTACGTTAATCTATGCATGACATACCATGAGAGGAGATTCTCGAACCTCCTGCTTGGTTAAAAGCTGAAGGAGAGTTTCGATGAGGCCGGTCTCGCGAATAGCGAGCCATAAAGGGCGCGTAGGTGAGTGAGCCCGGTACAGTCCTCCAAAGACTTTCCGGCAGGTGGAAAAAAATAGGACCTCCTTTGATACCGTCGCGGCATCTCCTTGAAGGTGGCTCGCCAAGATGTGGGCGTTCTCGGCGTCGGTACGCCCGGTTAGCAAGTTGCGCCCCACCAATCTGCCTTGGTATTTCATCGGAGGAGTCGAGTTACGAGGAAGTGATGGCGTTGAATATCGATATGGAAATTGAAAAGTTTCTCGAGAGGGCGGGCGGAACGAGGTGTCCGGAATTCGAAGGTGGAGGTGAGGACCTCGGAGGTTCTCACTTTTCCTAATATGGATAGCGGCAAACGACATCTTTCGTTCTCATCACCTTTGGCCTTGCGCTAGCCATTTGGAGAGCGAAAGCTAAACTGAAGGGCTCCCCTAAGTTCCAGCAGGAGCTCTGGCCCTTCTATTTTTCCTCACAGAGGCGGTGGCTTGCTAACTGAGGGAGATAGCATATCGCAGCCAGGCAGATGACGTTCCCAACTCCGGCCCTCACACCATCGGTATCCGTCCGCCTCGTGTTACAGAGCTTATAATACGTTACGTTTTACATGCTTTGATTCAGTATCTTGTCTATTAGTATCGGTACATGGAATCTCTAGACTTCCCACAAGTCAGCTCACGGCTACCGTGACATTTGCTGAAGGTTCGACAATCCCAGCGGGTGGCGAGACAAGGCGTGCCTAGAAACAAGGCTAGGCGGGCGATTTGTTCTTGCAAACATTCTTGTGTCGGGCAGACGTCCAGTCACTAGAGTGGTAATTCGGCTTCAACATTGGGCGGGATTGAGATATCACTTCACGTACGTTTTCTGGCACGCCAAGCTATAATACATGGTCTAAACACGAATCAGCACAGAGCAACAAACGTCCTCAAGTGGCGCTCGTACCTGGCATTTCGTACATTTCATGCTCGAAACCCTTCCAGCCTCTCTGAGGTGAACTCTCCGTAAGGGGACAAACAAGAGACTCACGAATTTAGGCACTTCCTCAATCGTATGATTATCCGGATCGACACCTTTGTTTTTGGGTGGCGCGAGCCCGAGACGTTCTCCAAAGAATAGCCAGATTTCGGCGCCATTTCCTCTCCATGTTCTCAGTCCACTTCGTTTGGCGGCTTTACAGCAGTTTGCACCGGAGTTCGCCAAAACGAACATTCTACTTTTCTACGCGCGAAACACTCGTTCGCAGTGCGCGATGCATAACTTCCCCCTGGCCCCATAAATGCCCTTTATATT
>WSUI01001096.1:0-11728 GCA_019633595.1 Tulasnella sp. UAMH 9824 | reverse complement strand
TTTTGGCTTCTTTTTGCTCCCGTTCTCGTGGGATATGCCTCCGTGGCTCTTCGTGGCCTTGGCGTGTTCTCGAAGGGGCCGGCGGAATTGCTGGCGGTCGATCTGCCGAGGGTTCAGTGAGAAACAGCCGACCGAAGGCCGCGCGCACTTCATGGCCCGAGATTATAGGATGCCAAATTAAGTTCGAGATGTTTTATCCTCATATGACTGGACGGTTTGGCGTTCTTCGGTTGGATACGAGGGTCAGTTTGTGTCGGTGTCTCGCGTTCGAAGACCTGGCATGACTGGAAGGGAGGCACCCATCAAATACAGAAAACTACTGATACAAAGCTACATTTAAGCAGTCCCGGATCAAACGGAATGAATGACTGAAGAGCTGCCCCTGGGAGGGGCCGTCGCGGGCTGGATGTAGATACAGCGTCGGACGATCTTGCCTCCACTCACACCATTGAACTTCGGGATCGCGGATTAGACGCCTTGAAGACTATGAAATAGTATAGTGTGAGTGATATCACCAGTCAAAGTGGCGATAGATGGTTTCCGTTACCATGCGCGCTTTGCTACATATCCACCGTTCAAAGTTTTCGACAGTTCGTAGGAGTAGCACAAACGATCCCTCATAAGCACCGTCCGTGTCAGTGGAATATGGTAAATGCAAGACGTTGAGAAGCGGCCGAATGAGGTCGAGAAGCTCATTGTCATGCTCTTCCTTAGGCGTTGATGTCTCCATTACGAATCTAAGGTGTCCAACGAGGGACTGGTACGCCCGGAAAAGAAGAGGAGGCTCATCAGTACATGCCACACAGTACCACCCTTTTAGCTCGTACGTTAATAAAGCTCTGATACGCCGTAAGCATCAGTCCTCCGGAACGAATGCGAGAGCGGATGTAATGTGACATTTTGAATGCTATCGAAAAGCATTCCTGTCGCGTGAGGCGAGCCTTCTCCGGCGCATGTTCCTTAAGCCGCAAGTCGTACGTATTCCAAAGATCCTGGATGAATGACGAAATTTGAAGAAGAAAATTGTTTTCCAGATCTAGCCCATGTTTTGCTTGCCAATCAAGCAGAGCGTGGAGGACAGCAACGTATAATTGACCCAGAAGGATCGACTCGAGATGATCCTTACGAAGGGTCTCTATCGCCCTCCGAAAATACTCCATTGCTGCCGTAAAACTAATGGAATATTAGAACAGAAAATAGATATAGCTAGAAACTATCACTACGGGCTCACCCGGTCTGGTACGCATTCTGAAGGTTTGTGGAAGAATCCTTGATCCAATGCCTAACTTGTTCGTCACCGCCATCGAGTTGAAAGCATTCGTTCATCGCCAGTAATTTGCATGCAGCAATAGCAGTCAATTTATCCGACGGGTCATCCTTCAACAGAGAGAGAGTCTTTGAATAGCCTTCGACTGCCCCCAAGGGCCATAGGGAAAGGTCCCCGGATACCCCCAAAGACAATGCTTCCCACAGGGAATCTAGTAAGAGAATTATGAGCTTATCTGAACTGAATTGAATGTCATTGTCCTGCGTCAGATAGATCGCTCTGTAATAAAGAGCGAAGACATAACGGTAGACTCGATGGCTAATTTGTTCGTCATCTTCGTTTGACAAACGGCTCTTCTCTTCACTTGACAAGAAGTCAAAGATTGAGCCTCCAAGAAGTATTGTGTGCAATAATCCTCCGGTATACGATACAATTCTCTTTCTGACCATTGGGTTAATCGATGCAGATTCGTAAATCGCCTCGGGAGGGTTGGCTAAAACTCGGAGTCGGTCGTGCATCTCGTCATCGGCCCGAATCAACCTTAGAACCGAAGTATCGTTAACTGCGCGGAGATTCGCAATTGCACAATCGAGAGCTCTTTGGTCCTCTGACGTGCAGATTACGCGCTTCAAGGCGAGAAATTGCAACTTGCTTGCATCGTCCTCTGGACGGCGCACAATCTTTCCGATGTAAATGAAGATATCTTTTGCGCCTTGAATAAATGCTGATTTGTAGTCGGGGGGTGCGCTTTGGGCAAATTGATGGCTCCCAAACCTGCCCCTGCTTATACCAGATGACCTCCACCGGGTTTGAAAGGAATATCTGGCAAGCATGATTAGGCATACAAAGCTCATCGAAATGACTGCAATAACGGGCATTGCAAATTTTTCTGCTAATTGCAAGCAATGATATATAGCACGAGAGAGCGGACTTTGAAAGGGGCACCTCTTATCCCATGCAGCTGCCGTCGCCATGAATAGCAATCCCACCAATAGAACGAGAGTGGGAACCGCGACGAATGCCCACATCGTGTGCTTTAGGGTGCCGAGGTAGATAACGAATGATGTACAGAAGATTGCAACGCCAAGCTGAAGAAGGCCGGGTAGAATGTCGTCGAGAACGAGCTCCAGCTTCCAGCGCTTCGCGCCGAGGTGTCTCCTCAGCTGCTCCCATCGCTCGTGTTCCGGCCCACCGCCTTCGCGTTTCCGATAATGAACCAGCCACTGCTGACCAAGAACTGCTAGGAATGACGATGCCATGGCGAACGTGAGGCTAATTGCAAAAAGGACGTTGACGGCGTAAATGGCTGGAGTGGGTGAGAAAGAGGACGAAGGGAGATTGGTGTTAGCCTGGGTCGTGTTGTCGTTGCCTTTGACTAGCTGTAGGAGAAGTGCGTTGGTGTCATCCGCGGGATCCGCCTTCATCAGTGGAAGGGTCATTGCTAGAAACCCCGAGTTGACCCCGGCGAAAAGACCTGCCTAGGGAGCGAAGCGTGAATCAGGTTTGAGAATTTAATCATCCAATGATTTGGTTTGAATGGAACGTACGAAGATGAGCAGGGCATCGAGCTGAGACTTGAGCCTCTTGACCAGATCATCGTCCAATTCATCAGATACATCATCGTAGTACTTCCAAAACTTCCCACCATCTTCCCCGAGTGCTGGAGGGACGTCAGGTATGGAGTAAGGCTCCGCTAGTGAGGTGGCCATTGATGAAAGACACTTGAACGGGTTCGGGTGGTTTTGGGCGCTATGTCGTGGGTTGCAGCTCGCGGCGGTGATGGCTGTTTCCCGTGTCACAGGTTGTGACCACCCTCAATCCAATACCATATTTAGCCCGAAGCCCGAAGCCCTCGAAATGAAAGAGCAATCAAATGATGCGAGCTCGATCATTGTTGAAAGGGAGGCATCCATCGAATACAGAAAACTACTAAAGCCAAACTATGCTTAATGGGTAGAGTCGTGGAGGAGCACGGAGGCCGATATGTCGCCCGCTAGAACTCGAGGCGGTCTACGGCAATCTTCTCCACACTCGCACCACTTAATTTCGGGATCACGGATTAGACGTCGTGAGGACTAGAAAATTATATGGTCTGAGCGATATTACCATTTAAGTAACGATGGATGGGTTTCGCCTACCATGCGCGTTCCACGTCGTAACCAGCGTTCAAAGTTTTCGACGGTTTGCAACAGTAGCACAAACGCCCTCTGATCAGCACCGTCTGCACCAATGGAGTATGGAATATACAAGACACCGGGGAATGGCTGAATAAAGTCGAGAAGCTCCTTGTCATGCTGCGCTTCAGGCGGTCATGCCTCCATCACGAATCTGAGATGTCCAACGAGGGACTGGTACGAACCAAAAAAAAAAAAAGAAAAAAAGAAATGGAGATTCTTGAGCCCATATCAGACAGTATCACCCTTTTAGCTCGTACGTTGATAAGGTTCTAATACGCCGCCAGTTTCACTTGTCGGACATGAACGCAATAGCGGTTCTGAATCTGCAACTCGGATGTGTTCCAAAGATCCTGGGTGAATGATGCAACTTGAAGAAGAAAATCGTCTTCCAGTTCGAGTCCACGTTCTTCTTGCCAACTAAACGCAGCGCGGAGAACAGCGACGTATAATCGACTCAGAAGGATCGACTCGAGACGATCCTTCGGAAGTGTCTCTATCGCTCTCCGAAAATACTCCATTGCTGCCGTAAATCTAATGGACCGTTAGAACAGAATTTAGATATACTTGGACACTGTTACAATGGCCCACCCTGTGGTGTACACATTTTGAAGGTTAGTGAAAGAAGTCCTGAGCCGATCTCTAACTTGTTCGGCAGTGCGGCTGGGTTCGCTTTGAGACTAATCGTTCATCATCATTAGTTTGCATGCAGCAATAGCAATCAATGTATCCGATGGATCATCCTGCACGAGGGAGATAATATGATTATAGCCTCTGATTTCCAGATGACCAGGCCATGGGGCGTTCCAGCGTGTGAAACGCAATAATGCCCTCGTGTAAAAGAGTGAAGCGATTATGAGCTTGTCCGCACTGAATTGATTGTCATTGTCCTGCGTCATAGGGCTCACTTTGACCCAAAGAGATGTGAGACAATTGTGGGCTTTGCGGTAAATTTGTTCGTCGTCTTCAGACCAGAAGCTCTGCTCTCGACTTGACAAAAAGTCAAAGAGCGAACCTCCAAGAATTACTGTATGCATGAATCCTGTGACATATGAGAGGTTTCTCTTCCTGGCAGTTGGATTCGCCAATGAAGATCTGTGACCCGCCGAGGAAGTGAGGGCTAAATCTCGCAGTCGGTCATGCATCTCGTCATCGGCCAGAATTAACCTTACTACCAGGGCATCGTTAGTTGCGCGGAGATTCGCAATTGCACGATCGAGAGCCTTTTGATCCTCCGACGTGCAGATTACCCTCTTCAAGGCGAGAAAGTGCAAATTGTTTGGATCGTCTTGTGGACGGCGTACATGTTCTTTGATCCACGTGTCGATATACCGTACAACTACAATGAGTGCTGGTGTAGAGTGGGAGAATGACCTTTGGGCGAGTTGACGGCTTCCAAACCAGGCCCCGACAATGCCCAATAAACTCCCGAAAATTCGAGATGGATATCTGACGACGATGACTAGGCTTACAGAGCCCCATATAATGAGTGATCTTGCAAACCCAGTCGCTAACGGCAAGCAATGATATATAGCACGAAAGAGTGGGCTTTGAAAGGGGCACCACTGATCCCATGCAGCTGCCGTCGCCATGAATAGCAATCCCATCAATAGAACGAGAATGGGAACTGCAACGAACGCCCACATCGTGGGTTGAGCGTGCCGAGGTAGATAACGAACGACACACAAAAGATTGCAACGCCAAGCTGAAGAAGGCCGGGTAGAATGTCGTCGAGAACCGCTTCCAGCTTCCAGCGCTTCGCGCCGACGTGTCTCCTCAGGTGCTCCCATCGCTCGTGGTCCAGCCCTCCGCCTCCGCGTTTCCGATAATGAACCAGCCACTGCTGACCAAGAACTGCTAGGAATGAAGATGGCAGGGCGAATGTGAGGCTGACTGCGAGAAGGACGTTGACTGTGTAAATGGTTGCAGTTGGCGAGAAAGAGGACGAAGGGAGGTTGGTTTCGACCTGAGTCGTATTGCCGTTACCTTGGACTAGCTGCAGGAGAAGTGCGTTGGTGTCGTTCGGGGGATCCGCGCTCATCAGTGGAAGGGTCATTGCTAGAAACCCAAATTGACCCCGGCGAAAAGACCTACCTATGGAGCGAAGCGTGAATCAGATTTGTGATTTATTGCTGTTTGCATATATTTGGTCAGTTTGATTTTCGACGAAATAATCTGCACGACAAGCATTTGGGCAAATTCTCTACCACAAGCCCGTCGATCCGCCTCGTTTCTTCGAAGCTGGGATAGGGTAACTATTCTTGAGTGCCCCGAGTGCAGGGTGTATGTGGTCTGTGTGCACCAGAGTAGGAATAGGATGCAATGCAAGGGTGTTGGCAAATATTGAGCACCCTGAGGTTTATCGCATCCCATTCCATCGCTTATGCTTTCTTACGGTGTCATTGGCTACCATTTGGTATTTAGAGACTCTTTGGAGGTGAAAAATATGACTAGGGCGATTGTAAAGCGAAATTTGTATTTGAACTGCCACCCGCTGTCCGAACCGGGACTCCATGACCGCATCTGGCGCCTCCATCTGCTTCCTAGATCCCCAGCCATTGTCCAGCATCTCACGTCAGGTATATCTCACATTCAATGAGGTGAAATTATTGTAAGAAGGGGAATTCATGAAGTTCATCCTCCAATCCAAGTTCTCGGGGGAATCCGGTCTAAGTTGATGAAAACGACCAAACCCGAACCGAAAGCCCTCTGGGACACTTTATATACGCTTTAGTGTTTCATTGCTGAAGGAATGAGAGAGATTGGTGGAAAAATGAGGGTGTAATCGGTCAAATGGTGAGACCTCCTGTTTAGGGGTCTCCGCAAGAACTGACCAAACTTTTGCAAACAGCAATAATTGCTCACTACTTCGGTTTGAACCGAACGCACGAAGATGAGCAGGGCATCTTGAACCTCTTGACCAAATCATCGTCCAAATCCTCGACTAAGGAATCGTAGTACTTCCAAAATTTCCCACCATCTTCCCCGAGTGCTGGAGGGACTTCAGGTATGGAGTAAGGCTCCGCTAATGAGGTGTTCATTATCGGTAAAGGTACTTGATCGAGTTCGGGTGGTTGGGGCTGTGTGGTGGACGGTCCGGTTGTATGGGACGTGTACATGATTACAGCTGTTTTCGCCGGGCACGACAGCTTGAGACGACTCTACCATTCGTTCGAAACTCCATCTCCGACTGCCGTTCTGACTGGGCTCGTGAGGGATGTACAGCTGTCCGAAGTTCTCAGGCTCCCCAAATGGGAGTGGTGGGTTTGAATTCAACCGAGGTATATAGGTGTTGAGCTGCGCGAGTTGCTGGCACAGTCACCCCGCGGTTCCGAAAGCAGGTTCACGAGACCGCGCGGCCGCGCTCGATCATGAGACTGCGATGCTCCATCAGGCAACAAGGAATCCCGCAGCGGAGGATGCGCCGACTCTGCTTCAGGAGGCTCATTCTCGTGATGGCCATATGTAAATGGGGAAGGCCGAGCCCGAAACAATCTGAGGGGTGGGTTTGTGCAAATGGCTGCGCGCATCGATAAGAAATGGACAACTCAAGGCACGGGATGCCCCAATGACGAGAGAGCAATGGACAAGGCATCCCATATATTACGTGGGAACTCCGATAAGGATGGACTTCAGCGCGCAAGGCTTTGCGTACTCCCCTCGGGTCAACCAGCCTCCACATACCTTGTTACTGCAGCAACAAGTCTATCCTCTCGTATCATTTCCTCTCACCCTTTTTTTGTCCAATGCAAGCACTGGTTGGTGCGTTCTTTGAACGCTTCCAGGATCGTCAGCGCAAGGCGCTGGCGCGGGAGCCAATGACCAAGCTGGGTGGTGAAAGCTACGCACATCAAGACGATGAAGAAACAGTCATCGACAAGGCGAATCCCAAGAAGCTCTCAGCGGTGAGTCCTATCTTCCAGTTGAAAGCAGTAGAGAAGCATGACAATATTGAACGATCTACAGCGAGAGAGGCTAGAGAGACTACCGAAGTTTCGAACGGATTCGGGTGCGATTAGTTTCAAGATCTCGGAGGCGCCCAAAGGCGGCGGTAAAGCCACAGTAGTACAGGCAGTATTGAAACGACACATGTGGGGTCGCAAAAAGCAAGTGGGCGTGAAGAAGCTTCGATATCACCGAGGCATAGATTCGCGAGCGTTCGCCAATGTAATCGTGCTAACACTTCCACCTAGTTAAGCCTTACACTTACCCCCTAAAACCTAGAGTTTCGTTCATGAGGTGGAAATGTTGGCAAGACTGTCTCACGAGAACATTGTCCAGTTCTTCGGGTTCGTCGAAGACCTCGAAAACGGAAATGCTTGGATAATTTTAGCTTGGGAGCCTAATGGAAACGTGAACGAGTTTCTCGCAACGGGGACGTGGGAGATCCCCGAACGCATTTCTCTAGTAAGTAGCTACTTGGCAGGAAAACCGCTGGTAGTGAGCGTCCAACGCGTTCATGATAGATTCAGGATACTTTTGAGGGGCTTCGATATCTTCACACCCGCCAACCGCCGATCTGCCATGGCGATCTCAAGTCGGTGAGTTGACTGACCTTCCTTCATAGCGGATGTCACGTCTAACGCTAGAGACATCGCAGCTCAATATTCTCGTCAGTTCTACATATCGCGCTATCATTACCGACTTTGGTTCAGCTCGTTTTATAAGAGAGTTGGAATATAAAGGTAAAAGCGAAAGGAGCAACAGAGCGGGAGAGGAGAATCCAACCCCTGAGGAAGACTGCCATCCAATAAACGTCATTGCAACCGGAGATCAGCTAACATTGACTGGACCGGCTTGGTCACTCCGTTGGGCACCTCCCGAAGTCGTGAATGGCAATCATCCGGGTTTACCAAGTGATATTTGGTCGGCTGGATGGGTGTGTTGGGAAGTATGGTGTTTCCGAACCTTGAGCTCAGGTCACAGTTACTGACCCACCAACAACAACTACTTGATAGATAGTGACGAGTAAACTTCCATTCCCAGACCTTGAGTCGGGAGCAGCTATTACTTTGAGGGTGATCGAGGGCAAAGTGCCTTTAGCCCGTGAAGACGAACATCTATCGCAAATCGTCAGGCTTGGCAGCTTGATGAAGGACTGCTGGGCGGTTGATCCAAAATACAGGCCGAATGTGTCTAGATGTTGTGAAGAGGTTAAATGGGTGGTGGGTACGCAAGCCTTTCCGTACGGCAATTTCTAATGCGTTCCACCCAGCCGTCAATACCCCCTTTAGGAGGGATGCCTCCGGACTCCAAAGTCGTAACCGGTAGACTCTTTATACAAATGGGCCGCATGCACTACTTGCGCGCTAGATACGACAATGCTGCCTCACTGTTCCAGCTAGTGCTGAAGATTGCAACTTGTGAAGAGCACCAAAATGAAAGGGCAGAAGCATTGCATTGGCTAGGAAATGTGTCAGCGGTGCAGTGTAGATATGCTTCGGCAGAGGAGTTTTACACCCAAGCGAGGAACACTTACGTTCGTATCGGTAATGCCGGAGGTCGAGCGAACGCCCTACGAGGGCTTGCGAACGCTCTACGAGGGCTTGGGGAAATCTATCATCTCCAATCCAAAGTCAGCATGGCCGAAAAGTCGTTTACTCGTGCCAAAGACATCTATGATGCTCTTGCTGATGATCAGGGTCGAGCCAGCACTTTATGTGGATTGGGTCACATCTATCGAGCTCAATGCCGAAACAATAGAGCCAAAGCCAGCTTCAGCCAAGCGCGCGAAATCTATGCTCGCATCGGAGATGGACAGGGCCGAGCAAATGCGCTTCAAGGATTGGGAAGTGTTCATCGGGTTCAGTCGAAATTTACCGAAGCCGAAGAAGCTTTTCGGGAAGCGCAGAGTACCTATGCCCGCATCGGGGACGATGTGGGACTAGCGCAAGCTCTACTGGGCTTAGGTGATATTCATTGCGATCGGGGTGAATACACCCAAGCCGAATCGACGTGCACCCAAGCCCTCGAGATTCTCAGCTGCATTGACAATCAGCGTGGTCAAGCAAACGCCTTGAACGGGTTAGGGAGAATCTACCTTCGTCTATCCCGGTACACCGATGCCGAGTACATGTACGGTGTAGCAAAACCCATTCACGCTCGCATTGGCAACGCCGAAGGTCAAGCAAATAGCTTGTGCGGGTTGGGAGAGGCTTATCGTCGCCAATTCAAATACGATCAGGCCATACGGTACTACAAGGAAGCGCAAGAAATCTGCTCCCGCATCAGTCACGATGAGGGTCGAGCGAGTGCTTTGTATGGCCTGGGAGGGGTCTACCGGTGGCAATCCGAGTACAACCAAGCCACATCTTCCTACACCGAAGCGCAGAAAATCTATGCTCACATTGGCAACTTCGAGGGCCAATTGAACGTTTTGCATGGCTTAATAAAGCTCTACCGCCAAGAATCAAATTCTATTCACGCCAACTCATCTCTCAGAGAAGCAGAGAGTCTCTCTGCCCGCATTGCCCATGACAAAAGTCAAGCCACCGCCTTGTGCAGCTTAGGGGAGATCTACTGCCGCCAATCCAAGTACGATCAAGCCACATCATCCTACGCTGAAGCGCGGGATATATGGACCCGGCTTTGCCATGACGAGGGACAAGCAGATGTTTTGTGCGGCCTTGGAGAGGTCTACAGACGTCTCTCCAGGTACACAAAAGCCAGGTCATCCTACATGGAAGCAAAGAGTATCTATGCTTGCTTGAGGAATGATGAGGGTTGTGCGAAGTCTTTGCATGGCCTTGGAGATGTCTACCGCCGTCAATCCAAGTACGAAAAAGCCACATCGTTCTATACAGAAGCCCAGCAAATCTACTCTCGCATTGGTAACGTCGAGGGACAAATAAGCGCCTTACACTGCCTAAGAGAGCTTTACCGCCGTCAATCAAATTCCGTCAAGGCCAAATCGTCCCAGACCGGAGCGGAGAAAGTCCCTACCCACATCGGCTATGACAAGGATCAAGCAAATATCTTATGCAGCCTGGGAGAGCTCTACCGCCGCCAATATCATTACGGTCAAGCCACGTCGCTATACATCGAAGCCGAAAAAATCTGCGCTCGCATCGGTCACGACGACGGTCGAGCAAATGCTTTGTACAGTTTGGGGCAGCTGTACTGGTGGCAGTATCAGTACAAACGAGCCGAATCGTTCTACACCGAGGCGCAAGATCTCTACGCTCGCCTCGGCCGCGACGAGGACCAAGCAAATGCCTTGTACGGTCTGGGACGGGTTTACGGTCGTCTCTCCAGGTGCACGGAAGCCATATCATCATTCATTGCAGCGCAAAAGGTCTATGCTCAAATAAACCATGATGAGGGTCGAGCCAATTCCTTGCACGGCCTCGGAGAGCTCTACCGACGCCAATTCAAGTACGAGGGGGCAACACGGTGCTACGCCGAAGCGCAGGAAATCTATGCTTGCATCGGCCACGCCGAGGGCCATGGCCATGTCTCGTCCAGGCTTGAAGAGCTCTGCAAAAATCAATCCATACACAACCAGTTCTGGAACAATTGGGGGATGACGGCTTGGGGTGGAACACCGGCGTAACATGCCCAAGTCATTGCCCCGGTGACCATGGTGTACCTTTATCTCGTTCAAAGCTCATTCAGAACCTGCAAACACGGGTCGTACCTGTGGCGTGTTTGCATCATGTTATAATAGAATGTCTTAACCTAAAACGTTCTGCGTACATGGTGAAGTGTCATGCACATGGCAAAGTCGTGTATTAGATATACCCGGGACCATGTCTTTCGGCTAGTTTGGAGCTATAATTACTGCGGGGTGTACGGCCTCGTGGGGGTGACGGCTGTTTTCGTGTCACAGATTGTGACTAAACTCAACCCAATACACCTCACACTATGTCTAACCCTCCGCCCGAAGCTCTCGAAACGAAAGAACAACCAGATATTGAGGGTTCAATCCTTGATGAGAGCTCCTTGGGACAACAACTCGGGGCAGTTGAGTTGAACGATCCAGGGTCAGACACAGAATCCCAACTGCATGCGAGTAAAAAGCCTTCTGCGGTGAGTAGAGGCAAGCCCTGCAGTCAACGCTGCTCTTATCGGTCTACTGCATCTAGCGAGATCTCCTCGGGTCCGAGCTGGTCCTTCCGATGGGCGGCTCCTGAGATTCTCAACGAGGAAGAGCCTTCTTTAGCCAGCGATATATGGGCGCTGGGTTGGATGGCGTGGGAGGTAAAAGTCCGTCCGATCCGAATGCTACGATCTTCTCACAGGATGTATCATTCCTCTCGCGTCAGGTTATGACAGATAATTATCCCTT
>WSUI01001094.1:0-11745 GCA_019633595.1 Tulasnella sp. UAMH 9824 | reverse complement strand
TCCGGTTCGTGGTGGCCGGACCTTCCGCTTCCTGGCTTCGAGTATGAATCGCGTGATTTCCTTCTTCAGCTGATAGTTTCGCTCCAGCTTATCTTCCTGCTCGTGTTTGGCGGCGAGCACCGCTTCCTCGATCTTCCGTCGTTGCTCTTGCTTCTCATCGCGCAGCGCCTTCAGCTCAGAACGTGCTTTGAGCCTCTTAGCAAGATGCTCCTCGGTGCGCTTGACCTCCTCGTTTAGCGAGTCGCGTTGCTGGGCGAAGGCCGCGACGCCAAGGGACGATGTTGTCGCGAAGCTCGTATTGGACGGCTAGCACGTAGTTGGCATTTCGAAGCGAGCGGCGTTCGATGGTGGCTTTGAGCTTCTCGATCATCTTATTGTTCACGAAGCCCTCGGCGGTTTGCTGAGGCAAGGTTGCAGCGATTGGAGAGAGCCTGATGGTCGGTGTCGTATCGGCCGGTTGCGAGGGAGCCAGGAGAGGAGAGGAGGTGGTCGAGAATGTTGAGAGGGGGCCAGTGAGCGGCGTAGGTATAGCGAGGTTGTGGTCTTCGGTCCGGAGGGAAGGCGAGGTAACGGCAGGCTGGCTGGGATAGGGACTGTGAGGTGGCCGATCGAAGCCTGTGTGATTGCTTTGGATCGGTGCGGAGAATCCCTGGACGCGCGGCGCTAGTTAGTCGAAGGCGAGGATAAGTAAGTCGACACGGTACAACGAACCTGGGAGGGGTTAACGGATGGTTGGAAGCCATGTTGAGGCTGAAGGTAGCTTTGAGAAGCGTTCTGACGTCGATTGTATCAGCACCATTCCGAAACAAACAGGAGGCCCTAATCACCTCTTCTTGTGAGCGAGGTTGTCTAAAAGGGCGTGTAAGGCGCCGTAGCTGCAGAGCGAGCGACGAGAACTTTAACGGTGTTGGTCCAGATTGAGATTGAGAGGAAGGTGTCGTGGCTGTATCTGTCGGGCGACGAGCGGAGAAGAATTTGCCAAACATGGTGCAGGAGGAGCAGACGGCGAGCTTCAAGTTCCAAGAGAGGGCAAGCGAGAGAGCGAGCAGGAGGGAGCAGGAAGCGCTCAGGAGAGAACAGGATGTTGAACGAGGAAAGAAGTGAGAACGACTGTTGATATACGCAAACAGGAACGGTGAAGACGGAGTTGGATAAGGCTTGTCCTTTCCCCAACCACGGAAGCATTTTTCACAGAGAGTCAACAAGACAACATATTCATTTCAACCAAGGCCACCCCTTCGAGGTGGAGAATTCGCGAGTTCGCTAGGAGAGACAAGCCTCCTATTGAAGCAACCGAGTTTCACTCAGGGTCTGGTCATTTATCCTTGTTTATTGCAAATCAGCGACACTCGTGGTCAAGTCGTCGATCGCATGGGTTTGGGCTACTCGCGCACTTTTATTCTTAGGTGTCTCGTCCGAACGCGATTCGATACGGGCTGCGGAGTATGGAGCGGAAGGGACGACACGGCATGCAGAACCTGGACTGCGGTCGTGCACTGGGTATCTCGCGCCGAGAGATGACCATATTTTATCTACCAAATCTCTTCTGATACGACAAGATAAGAATACGAGCAGAAGCTAGCACCAGCCTTGCGACAGGTCCCAACGAATTCATACCGTGAGAATTCGTCGACATTCAGCGTTTCGACCGTTTTGCCCACCAACCCTCACCACAGCTCCCTGTACTGCATCTACGGTTCACCTTCGTCACACCAAATCGTGTCCTTTCATCATCACAACTTCTTCCAGTAAAGACCTTAATTCTCTCACGCTCTCAATCCTTTCTTTCCTCGACATCAGGATTTCATTCTCCGACAACTGGCCAACTCGCTTCCTCACATGATGACAGCGCCAGAAGACCCCAAGCCTTAGCTTTTCGGAACTTCCACATGCACATACCTTCTTCCGCCCTCGACGTCGACTTGCCAGCATCTTGACTTTATCCACCCGCTTCAAAGTTTTGTTGCCTGCAAGATTTTGGATCCTTCCTCCCTCAATGCCCTTCCTTTTCAGGGCGGCGCTGAGTCAAATTCGCCGGCCAATCTTTCGAGGACTGGCGACTCGATGGAATGTGTTCTTTCACTACAGGACGACACGCGATTTTCGTCCAAGTCGCGGATCAATGCACCCAGAGGATGACTCGTAGAACTCGACGACACTCCTAGGGAGTGGGCCCATACTCGCTATTCTTACAGGAAGCCGGGCCTGCTCGGATGATAGCGGCGGAAGGGTTGAGAGGAGTGGTCTGGCTCGGACTCTAGGACGAGCAGTGTCTTAGAGGATTGTATAGTGGGTATGAAGGAAGACAGTCGCGCGCATCCCGTGGTCTCGGCGGGCGAGGGGAGCAGTCTACCCTTTCTATGGCACTTCAAGAGGCCAAACGATTCACCCCAACTTCCAAAGCTACAGCAATCCGCTCTAACGGGCAACGTCGAATTCACCCCCTCAATGAGCCTTCTTCCCATCTCACTGACATTGCGCTTCCATACGCACGAATCCACCAATCTCCAGCCCAACGTTCAATGGCGTTTAGCATCGTTCCGCGATCTGCACACCCACTCCGTAACTGGCGTAATGGTTTCCTTGCCGGTCCTAACCAAGGACAGCCAAATCTTCCGCACATTGCCTCGACCCGAATGTAGGCGGTTCGAAGGCACGATTAAGGAGGAGCTCGTCCAAAGCGTCCATCCAACCCAATCGACGCGCCACTTTCCCCGACGCACGTCAAAATCGTGATAGAGAAAATTGACTCGAAATTCTGTCCTACATGTTCGCTCACGTTGCGGCGATACCTACCGAGGACTTGCATAGCACCGACGGCAGCAGCCGGCCAATCTCACGTACAGCGTGGCAGAGTTCGTCCAGACCTGGACGAAATAGAGCCAAGACTTCAGCCAAGCGACGTCCACCCAACCTGGTCCTTACTCAACGCTTTTCTCCGACCCCTGTTACCGCGATTGTGACCGCTTTGAAAGCCGACTCGGTCGTATGTCGCTCGGCTCCGTCAGGCAAGGAAAGAAGCCGAAACGGAAGCCTCTCGGTACGCCGCTCCTTTCTCCCGGTCTCAACGCCAGACACGACGATTGACTTGCGGCCTTCTGACAAGACAACATGATTGCGGAGGGAGCTGACGCAGACGAGAGCAGGGACGACTCGGACACCGATCCACCGAATTTAGAAGCAATCCTTTCAACGTATTTGAAAAAGGATGCTGGTCTCACGGGTCTTCGAGACAGGTTGTCAACAAGCGAATCTGACGAATATGGTCCAGGAGCAGGGAGGAGAAGTCTATCAGGTCTCTGGAAGGCACAGCTCGCATCTAACCCATTCCGGACAGCTACGCCAGGAGTAAATGAAGTTCCGGCTTCGCGCTCAACCAGCGCCGGCTTTCCGATTAAAAGGTCTCAATCGTTGAGAGCTCGGTCGGCCAGTTCGACTCCCGAACCTGGAAGTGTGGGTTTCATCGCTTGACTAGGTGGCTCGGATTGGGAGAGTGGAGGAAAGCGGGCTGTGCTTCGGTTAAGAAGGAAGGGGAATTACGATCCCAATGGCTCTCTCCAAGCCTAGCTGGAGACAACGGTATCATGAATGCCCTTGGGTTTTGAAGAAGACGAGGGAGCTCGGAGGCAGTGATAGTGGATAAGGTGGCAGAATGATATTTAAGTTTCGAACTTGTTATAAAACGGCCCTTCGCGAGTCTTTTGGGGGATTGGTGCTGTGCTTCCTCAATGATCGATTTACCGACAAGGCGAATTCTTGTCAACAACCGGAATGGGGAAATGCTCAAAAGGCCTTTAGAGTGACCAGTCTCTCGGCCCAATTTCCAGCTTATTCTATTTGACCGAATGAAATTCCTAGGATCCTCTTGGAAGTCGGGGTTGCGACGTTCATGCAGGAATCCGGACAAGGTCGTAAAATCCTAGTCAGCTCTCTCTGATGGATTCTTCCAGGCTGTCAGCTAGGAGCAATTCGTGAAATCCAGCGATGCTGCGGCATCTGGTGGTACGAGACACAATGGTAAAGTATACAAAAGCACTCGGCTGAAAACTCACAATGAACGCAATCTTGTCATAGGGCGTATGGAACGAGGAAATATTACTCTGTCCAGCAGTCCCCCACGAGGGGAAATGATCTCAGTCGAACAACCTTAAGGGTGCCAAAATCCCTTCCTTTAGAGTCGCTACATCTTAGGACGCTACCCTGGCGCCCGCCATCGCCGTCAGGGACGATGGTAATCCCGACCGATGCGTCTTTGTTCTCCCCGATGCTACTCCCTTGTTAATAAACTAACAATGATGAGAATCCCCTTGGAGAAGGTCGAAAACAACTCAGTAGAGGGAATTGATAAAGAGAGCAGGCATAGACTGCGTCAAGGACCACCCGGCCGTGTGGAAGCCGTGAGGACTGTGGAAAAAAGTTCGATTTCGACTCGCTTATCTCGCGTGCTTCAGTCTGCAGGCGTAAGCACGTACAACAGGCCTGTTTTCAGGCGAGGTGTAAGCGATTGGAGTACGCACGGTGCTTGACACTGGATTGAGTCCAAGTCAAAATCCACATTGTTGGCCATCGAATCCACCCGCCCGCGGCTAAAGGGTACCGATCTTATCGAACGGGGGTATAGCTTGAAGAGGTGGAAACTTGCGGTCTCTAGAGTACTCCTTCGTGGTGGACCGAGGAAGGGGAAGGTCAGCCAAAGGTTAATAGGTGGAGTCGGGCCGTGAAAGTGGGTCCGTGTCCAACTTTTGCTTGCCTCATCGCTTGTCTTATCGTGGAATGAGCTAGAAAACAGCCGACTAGTACCGGAAAGATGGTCGTCCGTCTCCGTTCACATCGCCTAAGGTATGAGTGAATCGCCCGACACCAAAGTCAGCGTACTACAGAGATGGAGGCCCTTTAGTCCTACACTTCTCCCGATAGTAGTAGAGAGCTTCAGAACCCATCGTCCTAGTCAAGCTCTTTGTCGATCATTGACGAAAGGCGGGCACTGTAGCGAAGCAGTCGCCTCGCAAGCTCATCCCTCCTACTCCCAAAGGTTCAACGTATTTCATTCGCAACATCTTTGGCAAATAACAATCTTTGGACCATAAAATCTGTCATGGAAGTCGAAAGAGTCATAGCGGATGTAAACCTGAGCTCTTCCCTGATTGTGGCGTAGGATGGAAGGGTTATAACGGGGGAGAAAAAAAATCATAATAGTCATGTCTTAGAACGAGGGTATTGGCATGTTACTTCTACGGCGTGGTCCCAATGTTTAGATAGACAGCAGAAAAAGGATTTACAATGTTAAAGTTCATACTAATTTATCGACATGGACGGGCCTGGGTGAGCGGGAAGCGACGGTTGCCAGCAACGGCCTGGGTTGGTATGGTCTCTTCACCAGAGCCTCGCGGCCTAAGCGAGTGGTGGAATTCCGAATTCCACCACTCGCCTCTGGTGGAATTCCGATTTCCGCCACTCGCCTCTGGTGAACCTAAAAAAAAAAAAGGAACAAAAGGTTCTCACGGTCACCAGATCAGCTTTCAGGATCACTTCTGGGCTCACAGTTCTTGGTATCTAGGTCGATCGTGTCAATAAAACGAGAGATGCGACGGAACAATCAGGAACCGGTACGCACATCGACGTTCATATATGAGTATTCCCTCCAGCCTTTGTCGGCTGTGGGCGAGACGTGGGGTGTCAGCCCTTGGCCAGATTGTTCACGAAAAATGTGTCCCCGTAACTGGAGAACGCCAAATAGATATTTTTGTATGTGCTTTGGGGAACGAGACCTAGAGCTACCACGTGACATACCTCCCGCAGAACTACCCGCATCGTTGGTCGCGCCGTGGGGTCTGCGTCCCAGCAACTGCGCATAAGATTCCAGAGCTCATCGTCCGTTGATAGGTCTGGGTGTTCTTCTGACTTGGGTGTCTGATTTTGAATTATGCGAAGGAGAATTGCTGAATCCCGAAGACTCCCCCAGAACGGCGGTTTACCGCTCATGACCTAACTCAAACGCTCAGCCCCTTAAACCCTTCCCAGCCCCCGCCCCCGTACACTCACGGTTAGAATGAGCCCTCCAAAAGCGTAAACGTCAGTCTTGCGGTCTGGCTTCCGCTGTTCTTCCATATGTAGCTCGCCTGCCATGTACCTTAGGGTGCCTCTTGCAGTTTCACTCGTCGTAAGCCCACTAGGTTGACCAAGATCCAGCAAAACCCGACTCAGGCCGAAATCGGATACTGCAGCTTCGCACTGATCGTTAACAAGGACGTTCTCCGGCTTAATGTCGCCATGGCAGATCGGAGGGGTGAGAGAATGAAGGTAATGAAGCCCAGACGCTGTTTGATAAATCTGAGGAAACGGGTGACGCGTGAATGGAATTGGCCAGAGAGAATCGTACATCAACGTGGACTTACCAGTCGAAGCTTATCAAGCCGAGAGAGGTCAGGGTTGCCCCTTAAATAGTCGGTCAAATTGCCATGACGGCACCAGGGGCTTATGAGTTGTGGCCGAGGTTGCAAACGATAGCCAAGGAGAGGATGAAGGTTCGGATGGATTATTTGGCTCCAAACAGTCACTTCTCGTGCGATGCGCTGTGAGAAAGCGGATGAGGCAATGACTTATACAGAAGCTCGAATGTACCAACCTTATTCATTCTCCTTGTTAGGATCTGCGAATCGCTGTGAATGTTCCGTGCAGTAAGGTCCTTAAATTCCTTGACGGCTACGTGGATCCGCTGGCCATGCGGACTTTCCCAGACGCCGTAATATATCTCTGTGTTGCTGGTGGTTATTAATGGGCGATCTGGAACCTTGAGAACTCTTGGGAGCTCCTCGGCTGCCCCCGAAAACTCAAGGAGCCGGAACGGTTGAAGAGGCGACTCGATGTTCATCAAAGAGCTTAGGTATGGTATAAATTCTTGATTTGTTGACTTCTAAGGTGTAATGTGGATGCGGTCAGCGGGATTGACCGACAACCTCCAGCGTCTCCATGCCAAGGGAGCAAGACCATCGTTCGTACCTTTCTCTATTGGAAGTGAACGTCGGGTGAGAGAGGACGCTGACCAACACAGTTGGAGAGCAGAGTGAGGGAAAGAATCGTATGGGTGGTCGATATTGCACCACAAGGGGTGCCGAACACATGCTGGGTCGGGGCGGATGCCATGTGGGCCGTGGAAAAGTTCGATCTCGTCTCAACCATGATCGTTCGCCTCACTCTTGTTACCATGTGATTTCATCTAGAATGGGCCAAGGAGATTTCTTATATAGCTGTATAGTGCATGAAGATGAAGAGCACAGATAATGAACTTGCAGTCCCAGGGAGCGCGATTCGTCGTTGCTCAGAGGCACCATAGTCGCCGACCACATACTCTGGAACGCGACCCACGACTTTATCCATTAAAGATGAGACTAAAATAGTCGACTGTCTGTTAGAACGACTCTTTGCGAGTCTTTTTGGATGCTGGGACGGGGTGGATGGTGCTGTCAGCGTCTACGCAGACCGGCGGCAAATGTTTCCACGGGACAAAACTTCGAGAGCGCTTCGACTTGAGAAAGGCTGTGGCACAACGTGAACTAAATGCGATTAAAATAGGCGGGAGATGAGCAACGACTGAGCAGGAATGATTGGTGGCCTTGCCGTCGTTTGGTAGAATGTATGGGCAGGGAACGTGCTTTGTGGTGAGTGCTTGTTTTCGACACTCGTTCGTTTCACCCTCAGATTAAAATACAATTCTAAAGTAGCAGCGCACAACAGGATTTCAACAAGACAGACGAGAACAAGCAAGGCAAGCGGAAACAACTATAAGACAATACAAAAGTCCGAGTGAGAGAAAATCAGAATCATTCTAGACCAAAGAAAAGGAACTTCGAGAGCCAAGCGCAGACAACAAATACAGCGAAGAATGGAAAACCCGAGTGAGAAAAGCATCGATCCAGAAGGCGGTGCCACAGCGCGCGTTTAGGGCCGCCGCCCGAGCAGTTGTTTTTGGTTTGGTAGTGTGAGCTAGAGCTCACGAATTGCGACGGCGAGAGACGAGTTACGCGAAGTCGTCGGCGTACTCGTCGGATCCATCGCCGTCGCCGTCCTGGGTATGTGGTCCCGAATCGCTGAGTGCAGCTTGAGGTGGTTGCGACGTGTCGAACATCTCGAACTCGGTTGAATCCGAGCCTCGAGTCGATGGTCTTTGGCGAGCAGCGCCGAAAAGCAAGCCCCGCTTAAACCAGTTAGGCGACTCGAGCCCGTCCGAGAAGCTGCTCGCAGTCTTCGCCTTCTTGAGAGATCGAGGCGAAGCGGCCTCAGCAGTCGGGACTCCATAATCATCTTCCGAGTCCGGGTCCGGATTAGACCCCGACCCTGACCCCGAATCGGAGAGCCCTGTTCGCGGCGGTCGGACCTTTCGCTTCTTGGCTTCTAGTATAAATCGCGTTATCTCCTTCTTCAGCTGGTAGCATCGCTCCTGCTTTTCTTCGTGCTCGCGTTCGGCGGCGAGCACCGCTTCTTCAACCTTCCGTCGTTGCTTCAGTTTTTCACCACGCAGCTCCTTCAGCTCGGAACGCGCTTTGAGCCCCTTAGCAAGGTGCTCTTCGGTGCGTTTGACCTCCTCGTTTAGCGAGTCGCGTTCCTGAGCGAAGGCTGTGACGCCAGGGACGATGTTGTCGCGTAACGCGTATTGAACGGCTAGCGCATAGTTGGCGTTGCGAAGCGAGCGGCGTTCGATGGTAGCTTTGAGCTTCTCGAGCTTCTTATTTTCAGCGAGGGTCTCGGCCGTTTGCTGAGAGGATTGGAAGGTCGGAGGGATCGGAGAGAAGCTGATAGTCGGTGTCGTATCGACCAGCTGCGGGGGAGTCAGGAGAGGAGAGGTAGTGGTCGAGAAAGTTGAGCGAGGGCCGCCGGTTGGCGGGGTAGAGATAACGACGTTTTGGTCTTCGGTCCGGCGAGTAGACGAGGTGATGGGGACGGCTGGCTGGCTGAGATAGGGACCGTGAGGTCGCCGGTCGAGACTTGTGTGACTGCACTGCGTCACCGCGGAGAACCCCTGGACGCGCGATGCTAGTTAGTCGAAGGCAAGCACAAGTAAACGACGCAGTGCAACGAACCTGGGAGGGGAGAGCGGGTGGTTGGAAGCCATGTTGAGGCTCAAGGTAGCTTTGAGAGGCATTCTGGCGTCGACGCATGGTGTCAGCACCATTCCGACACAAACAGGAGTCCCGAATCACCTTTTCTTGTGAGCGAGGTTGACTAGAAGGGCGTGCAAGGCGCCGTAGCTTCAGGACGAGCGACGAGAACTTTGATGGTGTTGATTCAGGTAGAAATTGAGAGGAAGGTGTCGTGGCCGTATATGTCTGGCGACGAGCGGAGAGGAAATTGCCAAACATGGTGTGAGAGGAGCAAACAGCAAGCTTCAAAGTTCCAAGAGAGTGCAAGCGGTAGAGCGAGCAGGAAGCACCAGACAACAGGAAGCAAGAGAGAACAAGGTGTTGAACGAGGAGAAGAGGTGAGAACGACTGTTGATATACGCAAACACGGACGGCGGAGTTGGGTAAGGCTTGCCCTGGCCCCAACCACGGAAGCATTTCTCACGAAGAGTCAGCAAATCAACATATTCATTTCAAACAAGACCCGCTCTTTTGAAGGGGGGGGGGAATTCGCGAGCTCGCTGGGATCGAATTTCATTCAGGGTCTGGTTGTCTATTGCAAATCAGCGACACTCGTGATCACAACATGTCAACTCGTCGATCGTATCGGGTTGGGCTACTCGCGCATTTTTATTCTTGTCTTATCCGAACGCGCTTCGATACGAGCTGCGGGGTATGGACCGGAAGGGAGGATAGGGTGTGCAGAACCCGAGCTGCGGTCGTGCACTGGGTATCTCGCGTCGAGAGATGACCATATTTTACTTAGCAAGTCTCTTCTGAAAAACACAAGATGAGAAATATGAGAAGAAGCTACTACCGCCAACCTTGCGACAGGCGTAGCAAGTCCCAACAAATTCAAACCGTGAGAATTAGTCGAGACGCGTTTTTGTCAGCGATTCGCAAGCCGACCGTTTTGCCCACCAACCCCCACCACAGCTCCCTGTACTGCACCTACGGTTCACCTTCGTCACACCAAATCGCGTATTTTCATCATCATAACTCATTCCAGCAAAGATCCTGATCCTCTCATGCTCTCGATCCGTTCTTTCGTCAACATCATCATTTCATCCTCCGACAACTGACCGTCAATGACCGTCCTTCCGATGCAGTACCAACGCCCAAACTGCTTCCAACATTCCTATGAAACACCCTTTGCGTAACCCGGCCTACTCCAAACATCTCCAGTGCCTCGGCTTAGCACCCACTGGAAAGCGCGCTGGACAAGATTCCGACCAAACCTTGTTTTCGGACTCTCCTTTGGGAGGGTCTGAGAATAGGTCAAACATAACCTAACCTTGGCTCTACACGCTAATGGTGGGTTTGCTGCTCGTTCAACTTACACATCCACTCGGGTCGGTTTGGAAAGGCGTATTGTAGGGTGGACGCTCGGCGCGTCTTGGCCTGGCCATCCAGTCACGGATCACGACTCGTCAAAATATCACGGAGCGGTCAGATGCGTTTCAAGATACTCGACACTACGTTTTCATCTCTCGGCTGTCCTATATGGCGTCCCAAGGCGTCGACCGCAGCAAATATCGATCGTAAACCAACTGCCGCTTTTCGTTCACCACATTCGCGTTGCCTGATCAAGCACAACGACTTCCCGTCATCGGAACATTCATGCCCCCGCCGCTCCAGAACGTATTCACTTTCTTCAAAATTTCCTCCACCTTCAACTCCGCTCCACACAGGCTTTCGTCTGTGCCTCGTTCGGGACACCCTGAAGTCAACGGTTGTCGACTGCCCATCCTTCTGAAGGTTTACCTACCGGACGGAGCCATCAATAGTCCTGATGGTCTGTCGTAGACGCTGAGGCTGCTTTCCCGCGGCTGAAGCGCCGTGAGTGGGGAGGAAGGAGTGACTTCTCGTCTCCTTGATGTCTCTCGGGATGTCGAGGTTGGCAATGGGAGGTCGCTCTATTCGACCTGCTCCGACATTCTTGATGGTCTCCTGGCTCCCGTCCCATTTCTGCCTTCTCAGAATGATGTAGCTGGATGTTTTCACCGTTGGCAATTTGGGGTGGAGAGGCACCGGAAACACGCTTAGCCGTACTTCAAACGGGGTGGTAGGCGAGAGGGGATGAAGAGGTGGATGCTAGAGCGGCGACCGGCGTTCAAAGGCGTAGATGGAGAACGAGTGCTGGTCAGCAACTTTACAAACAGAACGGAGGCCTTCGGAGCTTCATGCTTGGCAGGCGGTTGCCAGTCACGGCGCACTTCACATAACAGGGTGGCTCTGCCCATCCGCGCCATGTCGCTGCGCTCCTAGGACGCGTCGGGACCCGGACTTTCCCCAAGGAGCAAGACGGTTGTCAAAGAAGTACCATGTCACGCCCCAATCTATGATCGACGTAGTGGATTCCGCACCCTCGCCTGGGATCTTCCATCCGCCACCTACCTAGCTTCCCAACCGAACGACATGCAACCACTCAGCAACTTCACTCATCCCAACGGCCCCGTTTATGCCTTGCTTTCCCCGGTCGTGGATGCTTCTCTCTCGCCGTCCCATCCGCGCCCGCAGAGTGCCTGGGACTGGCTCTTGACGAAGAAGGAAGCGTCCGAATCCTCCGAGCGTTGTCCTTCGGGGGCGTCGGCGCGCGCTTTCAACCTCGAGGATGTGGAGAAACGGT
>WSUI01001093.1:0-11759 GCA_019633595.1 Tulasnella sp. UAMH 9824 | reverse complement strand
CGATGCGGCGTGGTCATTCTTTTATTGACCGCAGTAGGCCTCTCCCAGGCCGCACAAAGCATTCGCTTGACCGTTTTCATCACCGATGCGGGAGGAAATTTCATGTGCTTGGGTGTAGGACGATGTGGCGGGGTCGTACATGGATTGCTTGCGGTAGACCTCTCCCAGGCCATACAAAGCATTCGCTTGACCGTTTTCATCACCGATGCGGGAGTAAATTTAATGTGCATGGGTGTAGGACGATGTGGCTGCATCATACTTGGAATGCTTGCGGTAGACCTCTCCCAGGCCAAACAAAGCATTCGCTTGACCGTTTTCATGACCAACACGGGAGTAAATTTTATGTGCCTGGATGTAGAACAATGTGGCTTGATTGTAATGGGATTGGCTACGGTAGACCTCTCCCAGGCCGTACAAAGCATACGCTTGACACTAAACATGACCGATGCGAGAGTAAATTTCATGGGCTTGGGTGTAGGACGATGTGGCTTGGTCGTAGTGGGACTGACTGCGGTAGGCCTCTCCCAAGCCGTGCAAGGCAGCGGCTTCACCCTCACCATTGCCGATCCGAGCGTAGATCGTTTTTGCCGAGCCCAAGGTTGATATCGATTCGCTATATTTGGATTGGCCAAGGTAAGTCTGTCCTAGTCCGTACATGGCGTTTGCTTGTCCCCACTGATTCCCGATGCGGCTGTGAAGCTCTAGAGCTTGAGTGTACACCGATTCGGCTTCAGAGTATCTTTTTCGGTCGCAATAGACGCCGCCTAAGCCGCATAACGC
Organism: Tulasnella sp. UAMH 9824; assembly: GCA_019633595.1. NCBI lineage: Eukaryota > Fungi > Basidiomycota > Agaricomycetes > Cantharellales > Tulasnellaceae > Tulasnella > Tulasnella sp. UAMH 9824. Next base: position 10,979 of record WSUI01001093.1, on the reverse strand, counting down.
TTGTGCTCGACCTACGTTATCCCCGATTCGAGCGTAGATGTTCTCGGCTTCGTCGAACACTTTTTCGGCTTCGGTCAAATTAGATTCAAGGTGGTAAACACTTCCCAGCCCGTGGAGCGTGTTGGCGCGGCCCTGCCCATTGCCGATGCGAGAATAGATTTCGAGCGATTGGCTAAATGTTTCTTTGGATAGAGTGTACTCGGATCGAAAACGATAAATGTGACCCAGTCCCCATAGCGTGCTCGCCCGACCTTGGTCATCACCAAGCGCGTCGTAAATGAGTTGCGCACGAGTAAAAGCGTCTTCGGCTTTAGAGATTTGAGATTGAAGATAGTAGATGTCTCCCAGCCCTCGAAGCGTGTTCGCTCGACCCATCTCATCACCGATAAGAGTGTAGGCGTCCTGCGCATTGGTGTAAAACTGTCCCGCCTCAGGATATTTACACTGGGCTGCGGACACAATTCCCAGCTCATGTAAGGCTTCGGCCCTCTCCTTTCGGTCCTTTTTGCCAGTCGCACTGTCGACTACTTGGCGAAACAGCGTGGCGGCCTCAATGTAGCGAGCGTGCAAGTGGTGCGTGCGGCCCATTTGTAAGAGGAGTCGATGGCTTACGACTTTGGAGTCCGCATGCGTCCCGCCAATCGGCGCTATGGACGGCTGATACAGAATACATTAGAACGCGCGATACGGAACCGGCGGTCAGACTCACCACCCATTTCACCTCGTCACAACATTTAGAAACGCTGGGCCGTCCTTGTGGGTCGAACGCCCAACAATCCGTCATCAAGCTGCAAAGTGTAACGATTTGCGATAGGTGCTCGTCTTCGCCAGCTGAAGGTACTTCGCCCGCAATCACCCTTAGTGTAATATCCGTCCCTGAGTTAAGGTCCGAGAACGGAAGTTTATTCGTCATTATCTGTCGAGTAATCCATTGTTGTGAGTCAGTGAGCATTATCCGATCTCGAAGGCTCTCGAAACGACATACTTCCCAGCACACCCATCCAGCTGACCAAATATCGCTCGATAAAGCGGGGGGTTTCCCATTCACGACCTCGGGGGGCGCCCAACGAAGAGACCAAGCAGGTCCGGTCAAGGTGAGTTGATTTCCGGTAGCAACGACGTTGATTTGGTGACGGTCTTCATTGTTGGTCGGATCGACGACCCCGCCTCGTTCGCGCCGTTCACTGGCGCCTTCGTCTCCCGACTCTCTCACAACACGAGCGGAGCCAAAATCGGTAATAACTGCTCGATACGACGAACTGACGAGAATATTGAGCTGTTTGTGCTTTTGACTTAGATACGAAACGACAGGTGAAGTTCCATCGTACCACCCACCGACTTGAGATCGCCGTGGCAAATCGGCGGTTGGCGAGTGTGAAGATATCGAAGTCCCTCGAAAGTATCCTGAATCTGGTATAAACGATTTATGGATTCACTGCAAGTCTCCTTCCTACTAAATGGTTACTTACAAGGGAAATGCGTTCCGGAACCTCCCTCTTTCCCGCGGCAAGGAATTCGCTCACGTTTCCGTTCGGCTCCCAGCCCAAAACGATCCAAGCCTTTCCGTCCTCGAGGTCTTCGACGAACGCCAAGAAGCGTACGATGTTCTCGTGACAAAGCCCGGCCATGGTTTCGACCTCATGAACAAAACTCTACGGATATGGCAGTGAGTGTGTTAAATGGTTGGAAGCTATTGTCCTGCTCACATTAAGGAACATGTGCGAGTCCATGCCCCGGTGGAATTGAAGCTTCTTCACTGCCACTTCCTCTTTGCGACCCCATCTTCGTCGCTTAAACATCGCCTGAACGACTTGAGCTTTGCCCCCGACTTTAGGCTTCCCCGAAGGGATAACACTGATTGCACCAGGATTTGTTCGAAACGTTGACACTTTCTCTAGTCGCTCTCGCTGTCGATTGTCGAACCCCATCAACCGTTCTGGTCACCTGTGACTCGGAAAGGGAACTAGGACTCACCGCCGATAGCTTCTTCATGCTTGTCTTGTCGATGGCTACTTCTTCGTCAGTTTCCTGTCCATTGTAGAGCTCGCCTTCGTCAACATTGTACCAATGGTCGCTAATTGACGCTGGACGCGAAGGTCGAGGCGTAAGAAGGCGCCGATCTTGGAGCGGTTCAAGGAGCTTGGAAACAAAGTCTCTCATCGGGCAACGAATAGTATTGTCAGGTCAAGAGTAAGTGAACCTAGACGGAGGACGGTGTCGCGTTGCTGCGGTTACAACGGGAAAAGGTGTAATAGTGTATATAGTCAAGGGTTGAAACTCGGCGTGGTAGATTGAGATATGAGGCTTACTACTCATGTTTAGCGCGTGGTGCAACAACAGGCGCAGCGGACCTCCACCTTCCATCGATAGATGTGGCTTGGTGGCCGGTGCAGGCGCTCGACCCTCACTGCCTCCTATCACACCTTGCTTAGTCAGCCTCAGGTTCTGCAAGCTCCATCAGGCAGGCTGAATACGCTGGCGAAACCCAACAGCTCGGGCCTGTCTCGCCGAGTGAGCGGCCAACCGTTTGAACGATGAAGGCCAACAGGACTCGGTGCTATGCACCAAAAGCTCAAAACAAAATAAGCACGATGCTTCAAGCTAGCAAACGTGGGGCCGAGAAAGTAAAGGTCGTCGGTAGCGAGAGATGGGAAATAGTAAACCGGACACATTTATGCATGCTGAGTCTTTGCCAGGTGAAGTTGCTACTCTTCAATTGGGACTCTCCAAGCTAAGATAATACCCTGCTTCCTTCCTGTTGGCAGTAGCACCAACACCCACTAGCGCCACGGATGCCGGGATGCCCGGTTCTGAAACGCAGAAAGCTGGGCTGCTGTTGGAGAACGTAGCCGGAGGGAAGCGAATAAAGCGAACCTGCATTCAAGCGTACATATATGTTTTTGTGAACGCGCGGGGCCCTCTGCTTCGGCCCGCAATCTAGACGATGTCATCTTTCCAGCCGGGCACCCAAACCGGTACCGCTCACCGCCGCGTAGGGAAGAGCGGCCAAGGACTGCATTGCAGGGGGAGGGGTTAACACCCTTGCACAGACCAGAAGCGGGACTGCACGGCGCAAGCCACCAAAGGATTCTGACTTACCGAGTTGAGCGATCAATCAAAGCTGCCCCTTCACACGTGCGATACAAACATCACCGAGTTCACCATCAAAATGAAAACACGATATTCTGAGACGACTGGAACTAATATGCCGCCAGCGACTTCTCCCCCTCCACCGGTCCCGCATTCTCAACTCAATCTCCCCATCATCTCTTGTCGCCTGAGCAGCTTCCCCGCCTGCACTTCACCATACCCCTTCTCCCAATCCTTTCGAGGATCGGTCCCAGACGGGACGTCTACCTCCCCCAACTCTCTTCCCCTTCCTGTCTCAACGCCTCCGCTTCCTCCTTCCGCTTCTTCTTCCCGGCCTCCACTCGCGCTCGTCGTTGTCCTCTGCCTTGCGCTTCTCTTCCAACCTCACGCGTTCTTGCTCCGCCTCTCCTTCCTTCTTCTGTTCTTCAATAAGCATCTGTCCTTGAGCCCGTCGTCATCCGCTTCTGGCACACCAGCAGAGCCTGCGGTGAGGTCGTTGTCCGGGAGCACGTCGGCCATCCGCTCCACGGTCGCTTCGATGGATTCTTTCTGTAGTAGTGGATTCTGGAGAACTGGTTGGAGTGTCCAAGCATACGTATCATCGCGTTTCATGATCTGAAAATGGAGAATTAGCGAGATGCGGTTGGGTGTCCGTCATGACACACACCTCCACCTCGGTTGCGGCGCTTTCAGACTCATTAAGCACCGGCTGACGCGTTGCCTGGGTGCTGAGCATCTTAACCAGTAGCTCTTCAAGCCGCTTGGTCGACCGAAGGTACGTGAGCGCAGGTTTTTTTTGCTCCCTCGTCGGAGATGCTCCCCACCCAATCTTGTCAAAAGCTTCTGAGACACAAACAGCACGAGACGATGAGCAATGCTACGAGCCATAGGCAAAGCAGCCACGTACCCTCGTATTTGACGTTCGATTTTGGAAATCTGGTCCGCGAGCTTCTACGGAGTCGTCTTCACTCCAAACGAGCCCACCGAAGTCCACCTGCGTGATGGCCTCCGCATCAGGTGGCTTGACAAACTTCACAGCCTGTATCACCGGGGAATTTAAGCTTAAATATGTTAGGAATGGTTCCAGGCAGACACATACGTTCTTCTGAAAGCTGAGTACCCGCGCTTCACGTTCCAAGTACTTCAACACCACGCCCGCATCCAAATGGGACAGAGTCGCGCCGATGGGCGCAACTGACTCAAACTCCGCTTGAAACGACTGCCGCGTGTACAGCGATTCGGTGAGCCCTGGTGGTTTGGACGTTTGTCGAGCGATGATAGCGTCCGCCGCTTGTCCTATATGGGTGAAAGCTGGCGCATTAGAGACCGCCGCGTACAACGGATGTCTTGGAGCGTACCTTGAGGATAGATAGCACCAAATAGTCTCCTTATAGTTCGCCCATCTCTGCTAGCTCGTTGACGAGGGCCCGAAATGACTACGCCCACCGGAGCAGCCGCCCGACGAGGAACGACGCAACGTAGTACGCTAAGCTTGGCTGGTAGTGCATCGGCACTGCAGACTTCAAGAACGTCGGTAATGCGTGATACTCTTGTCCGCTGCTAGCTCTTCCTATGGGTAAGTGAGACCGTCAGTCCAAACCTCAACTCGTCATGCATATCAGGGGCCCATGCCTCCCGCCTCGCAACTCACAGCGCAGCTCCCAACCCAATCGGCCTCCCGACTTTATCCCACTTCAACGCCTCCGCAAGCTATCCGAAGCATGCACTACCAAATGATCGCTGGACTGCGGTGGCGGTTGCTTGCCCTTCTTCACGACAGTTTCGAGTGTTTTGATCCACCACCCGACGCTCGATTGGAACCCCTACAGATTCGACTGCTTCTGCCGGTAGACGTCCAAGTAGAGGGCTTGTAAGCACGGTGGTGGCGGTGCCTTGTATTCGTTCCGGGGGGGGGGGGGCGCCAGTGGAGGGGAATGAGGGGGGGGGGTGGGTGGGGTCATTTGGACGGGCGAGGGGTTTGGGGGGTTGGGGAGAGAGGGGTTTNNNNCGCCATCCCCCCCCCCCCCCCCCCCCCCCCGCCCCCCCCCCCCCCCCCCCCCCCCCCCGCCCCCCCCCCCACCCCCCCCCCCCCCCCCCGCCCCGCCGCCAGTGGAGAGGAATGAGGAGGGTCGGATGGAGTGGTCAATTGGAAGCGAGAGAGGTTTGGAGGGATTGGTCGATCTCGTGTTTTGGTTTGTTCCTCGCGAACTCTCGGACACCAAAGGAACCCCACCTTCCCCAAACATTGCCGACACAAGTTGGAGTGAACGCAGTTGTGGCAGCAAGGCTAGTATAGTTGCAGCAGGAGGCACGGCTGCCCATGTCGCCGAGAGTCCATGACCGATATGTGTGTTTTTCTATAGGGTTATCTAGTTACAAGTTTGCAGAATTTATAGGGTCTGAGTGTATGCGACATAGAAATTAAGCTAGCCAATGACGGGCATCAATTCGGACGGAACATGGTATATTAGCTAAATGACAGATCAGATGCAAACATTCTCGTACCTAAGGTGACAAGTGGCCTGAAGCTTCATCAATTGGAACAGGGAGTGCGACTCTGAAGGTTTGGGACTGAGGTAACCGTGCGTGAGCGAACATAGTCTAGGAGGAAAGGGCTATCGCCGCCAGTGCGAACCACTCGGTTATCATTCTAACGGTCAGGCCTACGTAAATATCTCGTTCATAGGTAGTAAATCCTTGGAGCTGTGACATCGATTATGGGCCGGAGCTGAGCAACGACAGTGCTCGGCTGGCCTGCAATTCGCCTAAGTGATCGCCGAGACGGACGTAGATTTCTTTCGCTTCGGCGTAAGACGATATGGCTCGGTCGTTCCGGGATTGACCACGGTAAACCTCACCCAGGTCGAGCAATGTCCTCGCTTGACCAGCAACATAACCGACGCGCGCATATAGTTGTTGCGCTTGCTTGTAGGATGACTCCGCTTGGTCGTCCTTGGATTGACGGTGGTAGACTGCTCCCAAACGGTACAAGACATCTGCTCGATCTTTGTCATTGCCGATGCGCGAGTAGATGTCCTGCGCTTGAATGTAGGACGATGTGGCTTGGCTGTACTTGGATTGGCGGCAGTATAACTCTCCTAGGCTGCAGAAGACGTTCGCTCGAGCTTCGTCATGGTTGATGTGAGTGTATATTCCTAGCGCTTGGGCGTAGCACGATGCGGCGTGGTTGTAGTTGGATTCGCAGCGGTAGACCTCACCCAGGCTGTACAAAGCATGTGCTTCACCGTTTTCAAGACCGATGCGGGAGCACATGTCATGTGCTTGTCTGTAGAACGATGTGGCTTGGTTGTACTTGGATTGACAGCGGTAGATCAGTCCCAGGTAGTACAAAGACTTCGCCTGACCTGCATGATCACCAATGCGTGCGTAGAGCTGTTCCGCTTTATGGTAGAACGATGTGCCTTGGCTATACTGGGACTGAAGGCAGTAGAACGCTCCTAGGCTGTAGAAAACATTTGCTCGACCTTCGTCATTGCCCAAACGAGAGTAAATTTCCTGCGCTTTAATGTAGCACGATGCGGCTCTGCCTTACTTGGACTGAAGGGAGTAGAACACTCCTAGGTTGAAGAAGACGTTCGCTCGACCGTCGTCATTGTCCATACGATAGTAAATTTCCTGCGCTTTGCGGTAGCACGTCGCAGCTTGGTCGTACTTGGACTGACGGCAGTAGACCTCTCCTACGCTGCACAAGATACTTGCTCGACCTTCTTCATTGCCGATGCGCAAATAAATTTCCGCCGCTTCGGTGTAGCACGATGCCGCTTGGTCGTACTTGGACTGACGGCAGTAGACCTCTCCTAGGCCGCACAAGACGCTCGCCCGACTTTCATTATTGGCGATGCGAGTGTAAATTTCCAACGCTTTGGTGTAGGATGATGCGGCGTAATTGTAGTTGGCTTTGCGGCGATAAACCTCCCCCAGGCTGTACAAAGCATTTGCTTCACCGTTTTCAAGAGGGATGCGCGCGTACATTTCATGCGCCTGCCTGTAGAACAATGCGGCTTGGCCGTACTGGGATTGACTGTGGTAGGCCTCTCCCAAGCCCTGCAAGGTAGCTGCTTCACCCTCACAATTGCCAATACGAGCATAGATTGATTTTGCTGAGCCCAAAATTGACACAGATTCGGTATGTTTGGATTGGTGAAGGTAAGCCTTTCCCAGTCCGTACATGGCTTTTGCTTGTCCCCACTCATTGCCGATGCGGCTGTGAAGCTCTAACGTTTGGCTGTACATTGATTCGGCTTCAGAGTATCTTTTTTGGTCGCAATAGACGCCGCCTAAGCCGCCTAATGCTTGTGCTCGACCCACATCATCCCCAATGCGAGCGTAGAGGTTCTCTGCTTGGCGGAACGTCTTTTCGGCTTCGGTAAATTTATTTTCAAGGTGATAAACGCTTCCCAGCCCTTGAAGCGTGTTGGCTCGACCCTGTCCATTGCCGATGCGAGCGTAGATCTCGAGCGACTGGCTGAACGTTTCTTTGGCTCGGATGTAGTCGGATCGAAAGCGATAGATCTGCCCTAGTCCGCATAAGGCGCTCGCTCGGCCTTGTTCATCCCCAAGGGCCTCGTAGATGCTCTGTGCACGACTAAAAGCGTCTTCGGCGTCGCTGATCTGGGATCGAAGATAGTAGACATCTCCCAGGGCTCGAAGCGTTTTCGCCCGACCCATGTCATCTCGCATAAGATAGTAGGCTTGGTTCGCGTCGATGTAAAATCGCTCCGCCATAACATATTGACACTGGGCGGCGGACACGGTTCCCAACTCATAGAAGGCTTCCGCGCTCTCCTTTCGTTCCTCTTCCCCGGTCGCACTGACGACTACTTGCCGAAACAGCGTGGCGGCTTCAATATAGCGAGCGTTCAAGTGGTGCGTGCGGCCCATTTGTAAGAGGAGTCGACTGTCTAGGCTTTTGGAGTCAGCGCGCGTTCCGCTTATTGGCGGGATTGATGGCTGAAACAGAGTAAACTAGAAAGCGTAATCCGGAAACAACGGTCAAACTCACCACCCATTTAACCTCGTTACAACATCTAGAAATACTCGGCCGTTCTCGTGGGTTGAACGCCCAACAATCCTCCATCACGCTGCAAAGCGTGACGATTTGCGATAGGTGCTCGTCGTCACAAGCCGAAGGCACTTCACCCGCAATCACCTTTAGCGTAATCGCCGTCCCCGAGTCAAGGTCCGAGAACGGGAGTTTATCAGTCATTATCTGGCGGGTAATTGAGTGTTGTGAGTCAATAAGGATTATCCGAGCTCGAAGGCTCTCGAAACGACTTACTTCCCAGCATACCCATCCGGCTGACCAAATATCGCTCGATAGACCCGGGGGATCCCCATTCACGACTTCGGGGGGCGCCCAACGAAGAGACCAAGCAGGCCCAGTCAAGGTTAATTGATTTCCGGTTGCAATGACGTTTATTTGGTGAGAGTCTTCGTCTGGTTCGCTCCGCTCGCCGGCACCTCTGCTTCCTGACTCTCTGACAACGCGAGCGGAGCCAAAGTCGGTGATAACTGCTCGATATGACGAACTGACGAGAATGTTGAGCTGTTGCCGTTGCTGAGGTCAGATGCGAAATGATAGATGATGCTCCGTTATCCAACCCACCGACTTGAGATCGCCGTGGCAAATCGGCGGTTGGCGAGTGTGAAGATACTGAAGCCCTTCGAAAGTATCCTGAATCTGGTATAAAGGCGTTGCGGGCTCACTCTACGTCTCCTTTCTGCCAAGTGGTTACTTACGAGGGAAATGCGTTCGGGAACTTCTCTCTTTCCTGCGGCAAGAAACTCGCTCACGTTTCCGTTCGGCTCCCAGCCCAGAACCATCCAAGCCTGTCCGTTCTCGACGTCTTCCACGAATCCCAAGAAGCGGACGATGTTCTCATGACACAGCCCGGTCATGGTCTCGACCTCATGAACAAAACTCTGCGAATTCAGGAAGTGAGTATGTTATAACGGTAGGGAATTATCGGTCTTCTCACATTAAGGAACATGTGTGCGTTCATATCCCTGTGAAAGTGAAGCTTCTTCACTGCCACTTTCTCTTTGCGATCCCACTTCCGCCGTTTAAAAATTGCCTGGACGACTTGGGCTTTGCCACCGACTTTAGGCCCTCGCGAAGGAATAACACTGATTGCACTCGAATTTATTCGGAGTATCGACAGTCTGTCCAGTCGCTCTCGCTGTAGATTGTCGAACCTCATCAATCGCTTTGGCCACCTGTAGCTCGGAAAGGGAACTAGCACCCACCGCAGTCGGCTTCTTCGTGCTTGTCCTGCCGATGGCTAACTGGTCATCTTGCTGTTTATTGAAGGGATCGCCTTTGTCAACATTGTGGTCGGCCATTGACGCTGGACGTGAAGGCCGAGGTGCCAGGAGGTGCCGATCTTGGAGCGGTTCAAGGAGCTTGGAGACCAGGTCTCGCATTAGGCAAGGGATAATAGTGTAAGGTCAAGATTAAGTGGCCCAAGACGGAGAAAGGTGTCGCGTTGCTTCAGTAACAAAGGGAGAAGGTGTAGTATTCGGGGGTTGAACGTCGACGTGGTAGATTGGCACATGAAGGCCTACAACTCGTGTTCGATTGGCGCGCCAAAAGAGGCGCTGAGCCCGCCTTATGGAAACTGCGGGCACAGCTCAATGATGTCACCAAGTCGGTTGCTAATTATAATATTACCTCCCCCTCCCTCTCGATCGATAAATGTGACTTGATGGCCTGTGTATGAAACGCCGCATGTGTGCAACGCGCATTCCGTAAATTTCCCCGATTCTCTTGAACACCGCCTCCTCGGATACACCACCGCATTTTGAGATGCGTGGCTCCCTATTTTGGTGGAAGGGCTAGTGTCCCATCTTGGGGCTTTACAGCCGTGGGTTCCTTACTCTGCTGTGGCGCGGCACAGACTACGGCGGGCGGCAGCGGGGTATCCCAGCCCTCCCTTACCGAACACCCTTGCCCTTAAGCCACTGCCACATGTCTCCTTTGCACCAGAATTAGGTCTCTACTTGATCTTGGCTTTCGGAGCTCGGCCGAGAGGACCTATTCTCATAGGTAACCCCTCCCGCTAGCGACTTCCAATCAGAAGGTGTGCTGACAAAGTCCGCGCCTCGGCGAGGGAGTTCGACACAAACTTGCTTCTCCATCATCGCCGTTCAAATCGGACAATGCAAGCGACTGAGTCATCAAGTCATGGGTCGGGACTCTACAAGCGAAGATGATGGACACGACTGGTAAACGATACCGATTGCCGCTGGTTCCTCCTGGGAGTGGCACCAACTTCCGCAGGTGCCACGGATGCCCCGAAGCCCGATTGTGAAACGCATAAAGTGAGCCGCTGAACGTTGGTGAACGTGGCTGGTGGGAGGCGAACCTGTCTTCAATCGTATTTGTCTTGTGGACGCAACGTGATACACAACAGCTGAGAGTGAACTCTCCGCGGTGGAACCCTCTGTGTCAACCCGCAACGTAGACGTTGTCATCCTTTGGCTAGGCCGGCTCTGCTCGTTGCTCTGCAGGAACAGCGACTATGCAATTGCATTGGAGCAAAAGAAAAGCGGAATTCACGTGTAAAGACGCGTCGCCCAAGCCTCCCCCAAGCAACAACAGGGATGCTCACGCAGCCGAAAACGAAGCGAAAAAGGCGCAAAAATGAAGGGCAAAAACGGGGTCCGGCGGTCATTCAGCAGCCCAAATCTCGAGCCCATTTATATATATATTGGTAGGGCCACGCTTTCGCGCGGGGTTCCCAGAACCCTTTTGTAAAGGGTTAAAGGTTTCGCCGAGTCTCAATATATAACAGATCTAAAGCCTACCTAGTTCTTAGTTAAGACGCCGCGCGCAGTGCATCATAGAAAGGAGAGCTAATGCGTTTTTT
>WSUI01001092.1:0-11768 GCA_019633595.1 Tulasnella sp. UAMH 9824 | reverse complement strand
GATCATGCTCGGGTTCAGGGTTCTTCGGAGGGTTGTCAGCACGACATTTGAGATCACCTAACACATACAGAGCCTCCGCCGGTAACCTCGCAATTGGCGGGACGCACGCATTGTAGCAGTCACAGTCTCAAACCTTCTCGGACGGAGAAGGGGGAAGATTTTAGAGGTGGTCTTTACGATTGTGGACGCGTCCCCAAGTCAGAGAACGTACGATGAGCAAGAAGCTCTGAAAATCCCTTTCTACTAACAGTAATATGGGGATGTAATGTTCCCAGACGCGTGCCTGATCTGATGGTGAATTAGCAACACAAATGGCGACGGAATTTCATTCACCGCTTCTTTTATCTCTAGTGGGCGGCAGTATCCCGGTCCTATCCCCAAAACCCTTAGATGATCGCACTTCTTAATGCAACTCTGCATGCTGTAGGTTGCGCCACACAGTCTTTAGACGGTGCACGAAGAAGAAGCGTTTGTATTGCTACACTCGGGACAACGCCGGCCCGGCAATTCCGTCCAACAGCTCTTGAAGGATGGCCTCACTTCCTGACCTCGAAGCGAAGGCTTGTTACAACGACATCAAAACGTCCTCGGATGATTAGAGCTTAGAAGGTCTTTCATAGTCGGCTCTATCCTTTGTGGTACTCTAGGCGCGGGCGAACGCGGCTACTGCATCTATGGGGTGATACCAACTTCGAATGCGGGCGATTGGCGGGGCAACCCGCTGCAAACGCAGTCTTTCTCCGTGTCTTAATATCCAAGCAAGTTTTGAATTTCAACCACACTGTATGAGCTACTCTGCTAAATGGTATTATAATGCGCTCGTGCCGTGGACTCTCAAGTGTTCGATGAGAGCGTCCCTAGAATTTGTCGACGTGAAAGATCTGTACGCTAAGATATTGACCTCCTTCAATGTTTTGGAAATCGTAAATAAATACCAAATGTAGGGGACCCAGATGTGAACTTCGCGATTAGGCGCTAAGTGCGGGGGTTCCGGCTTCAGTCCTTCTTTTTCGACGCCAAGAAACAAGGTCTCCAATTCGGGGATATCGCGGACAACCTTGACTATCTGTGAACAAAAGATCAATGTGAGCGGCAGGTACTAGTTTTAATAGGTAAGAGCTCCACTTGCATCTCTAAAGTAGAAGCTGTATGCCGCAAGGCAGAGATGCCGAATCATGGGAGGGTGTAATGCCGGCCGTTCCAATGTTTGGCCGCGAACGAACGGCGATAGTTCCAACATCTGAAGACTGGTGGACGACTCCGACAACTTAGTCCACAGATCTAGTTCTATCTTTTCGAAGTAGCCGAGTTTGATTTTCACGGACTTGAGTGGACGTCCAGGCACCAGCAACTTGACTGCATCGAGCGGAGCCGATAGACTCTCTAGGTTTGGCAGGTCGTCTTTCGTCAAGTGCTGTAGATCCCAAGGAGTACGAGGAAGCTTGGTCAAATCACCCTTGAGCTCCAAGTGACGAATGTTGCGCTGTACATGAAATAACTCAGCCACCACCAAGGCGTCGCTCCCTTGGTGTATTATGAACTTCGTCAAAGGCATCTGGCTTATGGTGGCCAAGGTCTGTTCTCCAATCAACCTGCGGTAGTAAACGTCCATTTCTAGCTCCCGTACAGCATTTGCATGCTTGAAAATTATCGGGAAGTACCCCTCCGGAGTCTTATCAAATTCATTGTGTCTATGCACCTGACCTTGGTGAAGGAAGTCGAGTAGGAGAGACCCTCTATAGCTCCTAATGTATTTTGTTAGCTCAGGACGACGGCGCAACGTAGCCAATAAGAGCCTTGATTTTTTGGAGGGTTGCCAGACATCGATGTGAGCGTATAGGATCCGAAGGCCAGCATCTTGGAATGCTCGGCAAGTTTTGGTGAAGGCTAGTTGATCTTTTCTCGAGATTAAAAACTCAGCTATCATGATAATAATCTCCTCTGGGAATGAGAGAATAGCGGGACTGCTTGGTCGTCCATGATCTGTCCCTGCATTCGATGAGGATGAAGGGGACCGAAGTTCTCTCCCAACTCCGTTTGGAGGGTCCACCCAACTTGGACGGCTAAGCACCGGGCTCTGAAATAGTGGGCAATTACTTGTCACTGAAGCGCCCTAGTTCGGTCGTTCGCACATACCGATAAGAAGGGTAGGAAGGGAAATGTTAACGCGATGCTCATGCGAGAGGCGAGGAAAGGTTGAAAGGTTGAAAGGTTGGAAAGTTCTCGCTATATCATATATATAGGCATACTTATACACGAAAGACAAAGGGAGCTCCCCCCTCCAGGAAAGTGGCGCATGGTATCATGAATGCAGTGTTGGGAACGCAAGTCGCGACGGACGACGTGAACCGAGTACAACGCCATGACATTGGTTCGTGTGTTCAACGCGCCCCGCTTCATTGAAGAAATTTCGAGCCTAGCTTTGAGGGTCTTCAGATGATCATGGGACGCGACGTTGAGGATCAGCTAGCACATGGTCACTCTCTCACCTTCGGCGGTGGCGTCACGCAGGATCTCCATGGGACAACCAATACACAGGATCTTGTATCAACCAACAGCGGTACATAGAATCCACTCTCCCATCGGTTGCATATAGCCACCAGCATCTAACGACCAATGTTTACAATTTAGGAAGACCCGCCAGTGCAAAGGAAGGTTGAATTCTACTTCTGCGGACATTAGGGTCCTCTTCTGGACCCTTGCAATCAATTGCGGTCGGGAGGTCACCGTTCGCCAAGAGTTTTTCAAAGCGTCGAAGTGCTAGCTTGGCCGACAAGCGCACCAGTGCTACGTGGGCTTTTAATTCCATCTGTGAGCTCGCGGAACAGTCCTTGGTACCCGGCTCGGCTTCGATTCGGCAGAGCACAGCCACACACCAGGTTCGGTCATCTTACGTCACAAGCTTCTTTTTGGCCCAACATCGCGTGAAGCCGAGAAGCCAAGTCGACTGCGAATCTGACGATGTCCCCCTTTGCAATTGAACCCGGTTGCGTCACGTCTACTACCAAACCACTCGCCTCCCGCGCAACCGTATCACGTGAGGCATGGCTCTCAGCAGCAACACACAAAGTTCTCCTGTCATCTTCGACGGCAACGACCAGAGGTTCTCCTTCACGGATTTTCTACGCCGTGTTGCATGGTCACCAGATTGGATTGCCCTAGTTGCGTCTGCCGGCAATAAGGAGATGGAGCATCTTATCCCGTCCCGCCTGTATGGCGACGCTCTTCGATATTACGAAAGCCTCGATCTCGAATGTCAACAAGACTTTGAGCAACTTCAAGATGCTCTTCATCGGCGATTCCCGGGAGCCATTCGGAGCGGAGGGGTGCGTTTGCTCATATGGTTTTATCATTATAATAAAGGGGTGCGTGACTGATCTCTTGTTTACCTTTCCAGATAGTTCGACATTCTGCAATCAAATGGGACCAAAGTGGGCTTCCTACGTCAGCTGAGGCACCACCACTGCCCATTTCACACATGGCTCATTCCCCGAGTGAGGTCGCTGATGTACGCATATTTCTGAACGTTTTTCTGGGCGTTCTGATCAGAATTTGCGTAGGATAAGGAGAGAGACCGAAGTGGTAACACAGGAAAGGTGAGTATAATTGATCACGTTTACAAAGGGGCATATTCCCAAATTCTCCGTGTGCTCAGAGGACCTCAAAATACCTGAAAAATCTGAGGAGCACCATCGTGGTACCATCGCTTCCGTTCCTCCGGAAAACCCCGACTCCCGTCCGTCCAGTGAGTGCCTAAACTCTCTCCTGATTTCGTAGAATGAAATCATGGCTTACAAAGACCGCGTTTCAGAAACCTCCACTTACAGTCCGTTCCTTCCTCATTGAGGAAGGGCATGGAGGGACCCGGTGGAAGCCCGCAAGTACAACACAGATAGTATCGCTTGATTTGAGTGATAAAGCAGTAGTCGAAATGGCCAAGAAGATCTCGTTGACCGTGACCCCCACACAGCGAGCCGTAAATTTGAGTCCCAGAGAAATCCAAAACTCTCTCTCCAGTTCATGAAGTTTCTAAATCGTCTCCGGGTTTTGAATCAAGTTATCGTGTTGGATTCGGTTATTCTGTGCACCTTGGCGAGCTAGATCTCACGTTCTGCCACCACGTGCAATCCAGTAGTGCTCAGGCCCGTTCTCGAATATGACTCTCGAAATAGCTGACACCCATTTTCAGGGACTACGCATTCTAGATTAATAGGCAAGCGTCTACCTTCACCGGAGGGAATGAGGGCGGAAACATATCTCCTGTCCGACTTTCTTGGGGCAAGAACCTCTTGGAATCGGAATAAATTTGACCCAGGCACCTACATCATCAAGAGCTCAATAGAAATATGGAGCTCGGGCCCGTCCTACGCAAGGGAATGGGACGAGATTGGAGGTGAGATTCATGAGGATGGAAAGGACCTCTCCGCTAATAGTTCTGCGCATTTCGTAGCCATTACATGGAAAATCGAGCTGGTATAATTCGTCGGATAACATTACAAAAGTATAAATTACTCCTTGTCTCCCCTAGGGCAAAACATTGCGCCTTACGAATCCTTCAAAAGCCGATCCACGACCCTCTCGTTCTGCTCCCATATCTCTCGCTTGAATCTCGCGAAGCTTTCATCGCTCCGCTTCCACCCTTGACTCAGCATTCGTTTCACATCTTCGACTAGTTCTGGAGATGCGTCCAAACCTTGGGAAGATTCGTTCGAAGGGTGGGGAGGGTGGCTCTTCCCGGTTGGGGGCTCGGCGACTTCGGCGGAAACCCGGGCACCGCGGAATAAGCCAATAGCGTCCATCTCGCTGACTCCAGAAGGACGAAGGATCATGCTCTCTGAAGTGAGATGTGGGCAGCATTCGAGAGCGGTCTGTGTGGTGAGGAGGGGTACATGGTTCATCACAGCTTGGTGAACGATTGACGATGCCTGGCGCGCACGGGCTTCACGAATCGGGAAGCACGTTAGCGACGCACTGGAGCGCATGAAGACCTAGAACATACTTTCTGTGTCACCAAATACGGGTACCGCAATATCGATGGACTGAAATAGACTGTCAAATGGTATTTTGTTCTGATGGAAGTGTTCGACGCCGGCGGAGAGTGGCGTGTTAATACAGGGCTACTTCTTAGAGGCGAAAAGGCAACAAGCTCACTGAAACCATGCTCCTTACGACTACGGCCTGAAGCTCGGATGGTACGTTTATCTGGTCATCGCCGATAAGATGAAGAACGAAAGGTGGATACGGCGTAGTGTGATCAACGACGTATTTTCTCTCTTGATCGCTCCACCTATACCCCCATGCTTGGGAGTCCTCTAAAGCGCAAGCATGTTAGGGTCAGAATACTGTATGCGTTAGAACGGCATTGGAAGTCATACCTCGAAGTAGCCGTGTCAAGTCATGGAGAATGCGCTTCAGGTCCCTGCTTTCATGTTGGTAATTGCCCTGTAGAACCGCGCTGCATGGGACGTCGGCCAAGAAGACTTTAGGGCGGGGAGGGAAGTCGACGAATTCAGATACGGAGTAAAATTTTCCAACATTGATGCCTTCATAGAGCGACGGAGGTTGCACTAGGTCTTTGCTACTATGGAAGTGATCGACGATCCTACCGGGGAAATACTGTCAGGATGCTAGATCTCAACGAAGGCCGTAGTGAGAGTACGCACTGATTAGAGATGGGTACAATACGGAGAGAGCCACGTAGAGACCATTCTGAAATATACTTGAACCAGTCGGTGACCTGGTGGTTGTGGGCGCCGCAGACAAGCATGAACTTCTTGTCCTGGGGGCGTTCGTCCCATCCCTTGAGAAGATCAGGACCGAAGCGTTCCAGGCTACGAACTCGAGATTCAGCACAAAATATCGCAGTTAGAGGGCAGAAGGTGATCGCGTGCACTCACTCGACCTCGCAGGCTCCGAGGATCACCAAGTCGATCATCGCACCCATGTCCTCGTCAAATAGTGTTGTGGACTGGATGTCTCTCATCAACTGGTCCCTAGGGCGTATGATATCCGGCGATGGGAGAGAGCCAATTCGGTCCCCCGGTCGCATTCTGTCCGCTGGAAGTACGCCGATTCTCTTGAGAAGCAAATGGAACCTCGGCTCGCTCGAGTAGATTTGGAGACTGGTCGGGAGCTGGTCGGCGGCATACTTGGTCATGATGGTGTCGGCAATCCACGCTAATGGCCCGTAAACCTCAGAGCGTGCGAAGGAAGTCGTGATAGCCACATGTCTACGAAGTAACGGAGACGAAGGATCGGCGGGTAGGGGAAGAGGGAGGAGAGACGGTTGGACATTGAAGGTATCTTGCGCGTTGGCACTTTGAGGTTTGGACGACGGAGACCGAGGGCTCGGACCTGGGCCGCATTTAGCGAACGGCGCAAGGAACAGAAAATTGAGGAGGATGAGAGTTATCTGGACTTGTCTTGGGATTGGAATGAGCATGAATGATGGTGAGTAGATAGCCAGGAAAGAGCAGGTAAGTATGGAATGATAGGAGGTCGATCGTTGGATTTTTGTTGGGTATTTCAGTCCACATGGGAATTGGCCAGCTCACGCGGTGGTTTTCACAAGCCCAATAGGTGAAAGTCGATTAACCGCCGAGGGTTGTCAACAGGGTGGAATTCCCCGCAGACGTCCACCGCCTCGCTCATTGCTATTGGTGCAACCTCCTTACCAACAGCTATTTTTAGTACAAATTATATTATTGCGTGTGATTCGCACGCCCATTTACCGGTACATTGACGATTAGGACGTAGTTTGTAACACCGTCACGCCAGTCTTGTGTCACAGAAGGATCAGCATCTTCGCGACCAAGTCTCATCCGGGGCGGCGTAGAAGTCGGAGATCTATCTCCTCCGCACTGCACCTGAGCGCCCATGAACTCCCAGATCATCCGTCTTCGGACGATACACTACCCCTCGCATCGGCCCTGTTCTACACTGCTACTCCCCAGTTACATGGCGGGGTGTGACGGAACACTCATCTCGACCATTCTCCCTTCTTTGCTAACCTGTGTTGGTCCGTCAGCCATGATACCCAGTCGATCGAACCTTGGCGAAAACTAAAATGGCTGGGTGTTTTCCTTCCTCTTTGTCACATTTCGGTAAGACCTTCCACGCTTGATAAATCTCATCGCGACTTACGTAGCTCCGAAACCCCCATAGAGTGCAACCCTTGGATCTTGTGTAGGGAAGTGCCCCCTCGCGTGCGCGTACTGGGGTATGGAACGAGTTTTCGGGGACTCGAATCGGGCGCTATCGGTAATGTCACGACGTGACGAGTTATGCGCGCGGTTAAGCGATGGCGTAATAAATAACCGCAAGGATTGTCCACATGCGCCACACCCGTCAAGGGTGGTGTACGCCAAAGTCACCGAGAAAATTGAAATGGTTCGGTGCCCTTGGTCTCCATGAGGGCGGAGTAGAACTTGCCGCAGAGTCCAAGGCGGGGATCCGCTGCGCGGCCCCTGACGCAAGTTTGTTGAGACGACATCGACTTAAGAGTAATCAGTCCATCAATGTAGACTCTCATGCAGTTAACAAAGAGAATTATTTACTTAATTCCAGTCCACCGGTATTTCACAAATCAGAACGTGGTCTATGACGCCATCCGGCTTATCGGATCGTGCGACGGAGAAAGTCATCAAGTCGTGGCGGACAAACAAAATTTGGTGACACAAAGGGCGGAGAAGTGTGCGTTGCAATTCATACTTACGTTCGGCAGATATATCATATAAGGAGACTGATTTCGTCATGCGGCCACCTTCGTCTGGGAAGATCAGACTGGTCATTTGGCCCATCCATTCGACTCTTTTGGCGCATAGTCATCATTATTTTCACAGCTTGGAACGCGCAGGGACCCGATCTTCTCAAGACATGGTATGAATGGCTGCATGACAAGAAGTTTGTGCTCGCTGCGGCGTTTCATTGGTTTATTTCCTCGGAGCGGTACCGTGCGCGCTTATTTCCGAATAGTACGTCCCTTGTGCCTAGCTGGGATTGCTTTCATGATGTTCGTTACTACTCGACATGTACAACCACGCCGCCCCGGTCTCCAGCGTTGTCAACTGCTTCCACAATATGTTGAATGTTCAGCACCTGGGCAGATAATAAAGGTAGTATACGGCACTCTGATCATCTCTTTAGGGGTACATCAGAGTCCGACGGGTATTACTCCGTCTCGAGCGCAAATTCCGCCTTCGGCCCAAAACGTACCTGGCCGACGTCCCTACGGCGCAGCGTTACGGGGGGAATACCAACAGGGGCGAGTGGTCTACGAGGACGCCTTTGGGGATCTGGCGGGGCTGCTTCGGGACACAACTTCGCTTTTGAGCGCATGCCATCTGTACTTAGTCACTGAGGCGTTCGGTATCGCAGAGGATGTAGGACGGGATTACTGATGGATCCGGAGCACTGAAGAGAGAAAATCCGTCGCTGATCAGATACCACCTCATCCTGCTTTCGTTCTTCATCTCGTTGGCGGTAGCAAGATAGCCGTACCAAGCGACTTACAAGACGTCGTCGTTAGAAACACCGATTAGAATCGACTTTCAGTGTGAGCAAAAGAATCCAAGATTGGAGCTGATTCACCGTGCTTTGGTCCCGCAAACTGGTTGGGTACCGTACCATACTGTATTCAACGAGTTCATCCAATCTATCGTTGGAGTTTCAACTTACGCCACAGCTTACCATCTCCCTCACATGTGCCAGGGCGTCCAGGTACCAGAAACATGGCCCGGTCAACCGAAGAGGCCAAGCTCTTCAGTTTGGCAGATTACTCGGTGTCAAGCTCCGTGGGTCCCAATTGCAACCCTGAGCCTCAAATCGGCTTCGGGGACCGGAGGGGTTCGCGAGACACGCGGGGTGCTTACCTCGGCACCCGAAGCAACCTCGGCTAACTCCCCCAACCGCGGGGATCGGCTTCATCATGCACCCGGCGGTACCTGAATTCGGTAACCCCTCTATAACCGCACAACGAACGAGACACTCGACAATGCTCGATACCATGCCAGGTGCGGGAAGGCGGTCCTTTTAACCGCAATGTGGCAATAGGAGGAGACCTCAGAGAAACATTTATACACTCCAGTAAAAACCGTCTGACGTTCTTAGCATCGCGGAGCTCACGAAACATGAAGAGAATCCGGTGTCTGTTCGTTCCGCGCCTTTCTGCCAAGCTTAGCACTGACACTTACGCCGTCATACATACGCTGTGGCGTAATAGGCTTTGTACGCGATGAGGAAACGGTATCGGCTTCCCAATAATGCGTGGGATTTTGGTGGCGTTAATGGATTGTTCTCGGGATGGCGACTGGGTTTTGGTGAGTGTCAACTGGGGGTCTAGACCCACCACGGCCGCCCGGAGCGCTGAAGATGTGAAGTCTCGCGGAAAGCCTGGGTGAAAGACGACGGTTGGACGGGTGAGGGAAAAACTTTCACCACCCCACCCGACTTTGTAGATGGTAAATGATGGCCCGCGGCCGGTCTCCGACATCCCGCGAGTTTCCCGCATTATTCGGCGCAAGACCAGGGCTTCGTGCCTCGCCACGGGCCTGACGTGCTGGTACTTGCCTCTGGTATCCATAACGTTGAGTTGCTGATTTCGAATAACAATCTTTCTACCTTATCCATTTTGGGATTTTTACGTCCCTCACGCTGTCACACCTGTTGTGACAATGAAACTCGGGAAAAAGGTTGGTGAACAAAGAACCACCTTATTTAGGAGACTTTATCAAGACTGAGGCGGTCTATCCTCCATCCGTTCTTCATCTCATTGCCTGTGACAAGCAAACCGTACTGGGCGAGTTACATAACGTCGTTGAAAACCCCGATCTGGTGAGACCCTCGGTGCGAACGAAAGAATGGAGCACTGGCTCGAATACACCGTCTTTTTGTCCCGAGTGCCATTGAAATCGTTAGGACACCCAACCATAACCCTGCCCGCACACCTCCGCGATAAATGAACGTAATAGTAGACATCTACTTTTAACAATCTTGCAAAATACGACCTACAACGTTCTCGTTCTGCCTCCGTATCTCTCGCTGCAACGCTGTCAAGTTTTCATCGCCCCGCCTCCACCCTTGACTAAGCATTCGCTTCACATCCTCGACGAGCTCGAGAGGTCCGTCAAGGGCTTCCGAAAGATCATTAAAGCGGACGGGAGGCTGGCTCCTCTCTTCGGCGCCTTGAGCGGTAACCTTGGCGCCCCGGAGTAGGCCAATTGCTTCCATCTCGCTGATAGAGGGAGGACGAATGATCATACTCTCCGAGTTGAGATACGGGCAGCACTCCAGCAGGGCCCGTGTTGTGAGCAGTGATACATGGGTCATTATGGCTGTGTGAACAGCTGACGCTGCCTGGCGCGTAGAGTCTAATGAATTGGAGAGCGTAAGGTTAGCTGGGCACTGGTGCACATCAGTAAGTGAAACGTACATCCTCCGTCGGTTGCAACGGGTATTACAATATCAATCGGCTCAAACAGCTCGTAAAACGGTGTGCTTCCCTGGTGAATGGGTTCCTCGCAGACAATGAGCGATGCGTTAGTGGCGCGCTACTATGTCGGTGGCGAAACGGCTCACCAAACCGGCATCCCTTACGACTACGTCTAGCAAATCAGACGGTAGGTTCATCACATCACCGCCAATGAGATGAAGAACGAACGGTGGATGGGGTGAAGCATCATCAACAACGTATTTTCTTTTTTGAGCGCTCCACTTATATCCCCATCCTCGGGAATCCTCTAGAACGCAAGCTCATTAGCGGCAGAATATCGCATGCGCTCAAACGGCATCGGCTATCGTACCTTGAAGAAGCCTCTGCAGGTCACGGAAGATGCGCTCAAAATTCTTTCCCCCTTGATGGTAATTGCCCTGCAAGACCGCGCTGCATGGGACGTCGTCTAGGTATGTTTTAGGGCGGGGAGGGAAGTCTATGAATTCCGACACAGAAGAGAACGTTTCGATGTCTACGTGTTTATCAAGCGATGGGCTCTGTAAGAGGCCCTTGGCATCCGCCCGTGTATCAAGAGTAGGATGGAAGTAATCGACGAAGCTGGCATGGCGGGGGACGTGGTCAGACTGCTACGATTTAGGGAGACACGCGGCGAGAATACGCACTGATTAGCCATGGGTATGACCCGGAGAGAGTCACGTTGTGACCATTCCGAAATATACTCGAACGAATCGGTGATATGGGCATTGGGGACACCGCAGGCGAGTATGAACTTCTTGTCATTCGGACGCTCGTCCCATGCCTCGAGTAGATCAGAACCAAAGCTTTTCAAGCTATGAAATCTCGCGGTCAGCACCAAATATTGTGGGTAAAGTGCAGGACGTCACTACGTGCCACTTACTCGACCTCACAGCTCCCGAGCACGACCACGTCGATCATCGCACCTACATCATTGGCAAAGAGCGACGTGGAACGAATATCCCTCGCCAACTGGTCCCTCAGGCGTGCGCTATCCGATGGAAAGGTGCCAAATTGATCCACCGGATGCATATTATCCTCTGAAAGAACGCCAATCGTCTTGAGGAAGAAGGGAAACCGAGGTTCGCTGGAGTAGATTTTGAGACTGGTCGGGAGTTGGTCGGCCGCAAGCTTGGTCTTGATGGTGTCGGCCATCCACGCTAATGGCCTGTAGACGTCGGAATCTGCAGAGGAAGTAGCGATAGCCACATGTCTGCGGAAGGACGATGACGAAGAGTAGGAAGGTAGGAGAAGGGGGCGCGGAGGTGGTTGACCGTTGAAGATGTTTTGCGTGTTGGCTCCC
>WSUI01001091.1:0-11790 GCA_019633595.1 Tulasnella sp. UAMH 9824 | reverse complement strand
CCCTTAAAATGACGCCAGCCTGAACCGGTTTTTGCTCAGGTTTGGTTCGGTTTCGAACTGGTTCACCCAAAGCCAGAATCCGGTTTGCGGTTCCGGTTTGGAACCGAACTGAACCAGAACCGAACCGACCGAACCGGTCTTGGAACCGGTTTTCTCGAAACCGGTAGCAACACTAAGATCTGGTTTGACTGGTTCTTCACAGCGGTCCAAGCAACCTAGCACCCAAATTTAAAACGGTATCAAAATCGAACAATTCAATATACCAAAGGTTTCATGAGTCTGTCGTCCTGATCGCTTTCCTCTCTTCCCCTATCTTCACTGTCAGCGCCTTGTTAACCAGCGCACATTCTTCTCGCTTTCTCTTCGTAGATAAAACGGAGGTGGAGTAATAAGGAGAAAATCACCCTCGATATTGCTGTGCACCACTGGTGGAGCGAAGTTGGAGGGGTATATTACAAAGACCGGACCAATATCATCGTCCCCAGAGCACCTAAGCATGATTGTTGGGAGTGGATCTGGGCTGAGTGCAAACATCTGGACAAGGATTTCAATCGGTCTACGTGAGTAGTTCAGCGTGCTGTAGATACTACGCGTACGTATCCCACTCCTGACGGGGGCGGTTTCTTGCTTCGTTCCTTTCAGGCTCGGAGTGCGCAAAGTCGCTCGTTACATGTTTACAACAGAATTTTGAAACATAGGAATCCTGTCGCTGCTCATCTCCAACAACGCACAAAACTTCCATCAAACGTCCTGCCGCTCTGGAAGATTTTTCAGCCGGCGTACCTTTTCTGTGTGACTTGTAGCGCCCGTTCTTGCCATCTATACGCCTTCTAGGAAGATCCACGCAGACAGACGCTCTTCCCTCGCTACCAGGTTCACACCCAATACGTCATCATGTCCCATGTCTTGCGTTTCATATACTTGTATGCTGGAGGAATGAATACATTTAAAAGCATATGCTTTGCTATCCCCGATCGTTGCGGCGCGTAGGCGCCATTTCCCCGACCCTGCGATCAACGACAAAAATATTGTACTATTTAGCTACGAGAATTATATACTTCTAACTGAGGTAGATTACCAGTTGTAGTCACCTCATTCGGCTCGACTTTACCAGACGATAAGAAACATGAATACAGTAGACGGATCGTCCGCGGTTGGATATCGCTTTGCGTTCCGCCTTCCACGCAAGCTCTCGTCTCGATCCCGTCAAATTCCCTCCAGTCCTACTGAAGATGAATTTAAAGTGCACTAGAACATATATAGACATTGTAAACAGGCAGAACATTGCACCCCAGTGAGATCGAAAAGGCCCGAAAAGTTGAAAGCAAGAGGGGAGGGAAACAAAGAAAGTTTCGAATACAATGTCCGGCAGTATCTCCGACTAGATCCGCATCCAGTGACCTGCATCACGAGCTTGAGTTGGACGGAACACCTTCGCAGGTGACCCACCGAGGACCTCAATGGCGCGAGTAAGGCCATCCGCCCCATCGCTTGAGTGAACTCTGCCGCCAATACTTTTCCTACGTGAGCCTATAAGAAAATATGAACAGAATTCCTTGCACACGGGTGACTGGTGCACAGCTGTTGATCCAGTTTTAACAACCTTGAGTCACGGGTAAGGCTCTGCATGAAGGAACAGTCAAGCCGACTGCACACCGGGGTCCCAAGAATACCTCATGCAGTTATCTCACTCGATTAAGCTCAAGTCATCATTCGCGTCTATATTAGGAAGGAATGTCTCGCGCAACTCGCTGGAGTGGCTGGTGCGTTTACATGACTTCCGAACTAACCCTGACCTCCGCTTCCGTGCTCGAGATGCCCGTTCAAAGATTCTTCTTAGAAGCCCACGTGTTTGGCCTCACATCTCTTTTTTAACTCCGTTCAGATCAAAAATTGATGGGTGTCTAATCGCCGAGTCCCTGGCTGTCTTGCCCGAACCTCTTTATGTAAATTACATGAGCCAGTCCGGCGGCTGCCGCACCTTGAACCTGACTTCAGAACACTCTCATCCCTGAGAGGAGACCTATCCCCTCATTAGGCAGATTCCGCGCGAGTGCGAACACGTCGGCGGGCGACACCACAATTGTGATCTTGGTAAGCCTGCCAGGGAAAGCACTCGCTTAGGAAACGCTATATACGCAATCTCAGAGCAATATTCATAGTGAACTGCATGACTCAAACAAAGTAAAGTGAAGTGGAACAAGTGGACAACAATTGTGGGCGCATGACGTAAGGCAACGGGTTGACCACTACCTGACAGCGGCCCAGGGTAGCGAGACGAAGAGTAGACTACGAGAAAAGAGAAAAAAGAGTGGGAAAGCCGATTACACAAGGCGAAACACAGATCTTTGGGAGTATTCACATTCGGTGATGACATGTCTTTTAAGGCCGATTTAGACCTGCGCCTCGCACTGCCAGTTTGCCCGCAGTCGGCCGACTCTGTCGGACGCCAAAGGCCGGTGCCACAGATCGAGGCGGGAGTGGGAGTGGCCCAAACGCTCGGTCCGGTTGCAAATCCTGCCTCAGCCGTTCGGGTTCAACTCTGGAGACGATAGGTGGTCCCAGATAGGATGCCCCGACAGGATGGGGTCTGGACTGCAGAATTGGCTGCTGACTGGGGAACGAGAAGGAGGTCACTGGGTGGGACGAACGTAAGGGACTTCTGGTCTACATTCGAATGTCAAAGACTCGTCAGATAAAGTGATAAACGAGGATTAGGACGAGATACAGACATGAATAGTGGCAGAGCCGGGAGGCTGTGAGTGAAAAATCGTATCTTGGGAACTCCGGCCTGGCCCCATAGATCTGTCTGGGTTGTGGTGAGGAAAACGGCGCTGAGAGACCGAAGCTCGAAACGACTGCGGGCGGGTGTAGGGATTAATGGGTGGCGGGCGACTGGAAGTGCAAAGAGGGCTTGGCAACGATGACGGCAGAGGTCGTAGGGCGTCGGGGATGGGAGGAGGTAGAGTTCGGTTGAGGGGTCCACGGACGGGCTTGGGAGCACTGTGTCGAGGCGCAGATCTCTTGGGGGCTTCAGAACGGGCGACCTCTTCAAGCAAAAGTCGAATGGGGGGTAGAATAGTGGGTGTCTGTATAGCGGGAGTACCTGGTTAGACATGATGAAACAGTGCTGGGTCACAGTACTTACGCCGGAATCCTGCATGACACGAAGATCGATGAGAGAGGAGGGAACGATATATTCGAGGAGTATATAGAGGAGCTGATTCCATGGAGGTTGCCTTATATACAAAAAAATAAGGGGGACGGGTGGTGGAGAATGAAATGGACATATTAAGATTTGAGGAAACGGAAACGGTTGGCTGAGTGAGGTGGGGTGCGGTTGTGGCGAACAAAGACGACACAAACCCTCCTCCATTCGGCAAAAAACTCATTATCAGGCCCCTGAAGAGCCACCTCTCTCCTCGTGCTTACGAGAGTACCACGAATTCACCTCACGAATTTGATCGGAGTGAACCAGAATGGGAATGCTCGACTAGTCGGGAACTCCGGTGCTCGATACCCCTTTTCATCTCGCTTTATACTCCGAACAAAAATAAAGTTGTATAGCTGCGCATATTTTGTCTTCGAATCGTGGGAGCATTACGATGAGGGGGCTCACGACTTCGAAGGGCGGGGGTTAGCGTCTCCACCTCCGCCAGAATTTTATCGTGCCAAGATTCAGAGGGAACATAAACATGGGCAAAGACGCAAAGGATAGAAAATAGCGGATATTGGGGTTCGG
Source organism: Tulasnella sp. UAMH 9824 (assembly GCA_019633595.1). Taxonomy (NCBI): domain Eukaryota; kingdom Fungi; phylum Basidiomycota; class Agaricomycetes; order Cantharellales; family Tulasnellaceae; genus Tulasnella; species Tulasnella sp. UAMH 9824. The sequence continues at coordinate 8,048 of WSUI01001091.1, read as the reverse complement.
CTATAGTCCCGACATCAGTTGTATTTGAATCAGTGGAAGCTTGTGGAAATTGGCACTAGCACACCAGAAGATTTGCCGAGTGTAGTCGACAATTCCATTTGACAGTCAGGTCGATATGTCTTGGATTATCTCGTTGTCATGTGATCTCACGTGATGGTTTTGTCCTTGACGACGGCTCGAAGCGTCATTCCATGTCGAGCGAGCTGTCTCCCCCTCCTTAAGCGACCCCACGATGATTGCGCTCAACAGCTAGCAGCAGCACGCATTGAAGGACGCGATCTGACAAAAAAAGCTAGGTCTTGGGCCGTACGGACGACGGGGAACACCCGATTCTCTCAGCAAAACACGGCGCAGCTCAAACAGCATTCGGTCGGGGGTTTCAGCGGCAACGGGGCCCTCACAATATTCACATTCCCCGAATATTGCACAATAGAATGTGGGATGTCAAGTTTTTTCAGTGGTAATTACCCTTAGGCATCGTCCTCGCGAAGCCTCCGACCTGGAGGATTTAGATCCGAGCTTGGACCGACCTCTCCACCATCCCTTCATCCCTTCACACCTAACTCCCTTACCTCACGCATCTATTCATCTCCTTCTCATATATCCCTCTTGAATTATCCTCTCTGGGCTACGCATCACTCGTCAGTCACTTGCATATCTCTTCTGCTCCACCCAAGATGTCTACCATGAGTGCGCATTGTCTGCCTCTCTCTTCTTAGTCTCCAGACCGTCCTATGTGACCATACTGATATTCTCTGTCTCTTTGCCTTAGGTCATTCTCCGTTCTGTTCGTTCGATCCACATCTAGCCACATCGGGGCAATTAAGCCTGTTACCAGAGGTTCGGCTATTGCCCATTCACAACGACTGTTCGCTGCACCGATATACGGCTAACCTATTCCTTCTCGCATGCCGTCTCCGCCTGTAGACTAATTCCCAGCAACGATCCTGTCTCTCGGTTTCTGTGCTCCTCCGCATACGCCGTGCTACGCTGGATCCCAGCTTGTCATCATGCCTAGTGCCTTCCTTACAACTACCAACGACAGCGACACGGGGATATCAGCTGGGAAAGCACCACACGGGCGAAACGACGTAAGTTCACGACTGCCTGTATGTCCTCCACATCCTGGATCAATAGAGGGAATTCTTATGGTTCTTCTGCTAGTTCTGTTGCGGCAGGATGTTGAGGGGACCCTCTAAATTTCACTAACTCCAACATCTCCAACAACAGCGGCATCGACAAAGAGGTCGAGAACAAAGTCTCCGAACTTGAATTGGGGATACAATCTGAGGACTACGGCACTTTCTTCGGAACACCTCGAGTCCTAACTGCCAAGGAGGCCGCGAATGAGCCATGAAAGCTGCGCAAGCCGTCAGCAAACGTACACTTCCTCAATGCATCTCCAGAGCCTTCAGGAAGGTCTCTATTTCTTCCCAGAACCAGATTTGGAAACAGACTTCGATGCGTGGGGGCGGTGAGCGCACCCATCAACCGTATAAGGAATTCCGCGGCAAGTCGTCTGTGACGATAAGTGGTGAACGAGGGACGCCAACCACGAACTCAGCGACTGTGAGTAATCTTCAGAACGGTCTAGTCGATTAAAAGCTTTTCTAAATCTTTTGAGCAACGAAGAGGTTTGATCAGACCAGGCTCGTGCATCCCTCGAATTCTAAGCCATTCCCTTTGAAAAAAAAAATAAAATAAAAAAAAACCGACGGTTTTAATCTAAAGTCATATACATACGATGCTTGTAATTCCCAATAAGACTCCATGAATGAATTACCAGCTTAGCGAAATCATCCCTGATTTTGGCATGCGCCTGAATACTGAGTATCAGACTGTTCTGCCCGACTGGCGGCTTTTCTACCTTTGCTCACCGACACTGACGCTTCTCAAAACTCTCGCCTCGTGAAGGATAAGTCGATTGCGCATTCGAGGCATCCGAAGTACACCACGCCACACTTTGCGGTCTTCGTCGACCAGATAGGGTAAGGGGAGGATAAGAACTTGAGATTACGATCAAATAGGTACCAAGACATGTATGGACTAGGAGAAAACGTAAAAGCAAGTGGGGACCACAAGAGGAATGGTGGGTTCTATAACTTAGTGACCGCGAAGTAAGGCAACGAGATACCGCGCGGCTGACAACCGCCCAGAGGTAGAGACAGGAGAACAGAGTACTGAAAAGCACCAAGCTAGAGGATAGACAACTGCAGATACTTAGCTTATATAAAGCCTGGAGTAGGGGGCGGGCGAGCTACACCGCGGTAGTAGGGCGCCTTGTGGTTCATGGCTTCCGCAGTGCCTCATTACGCGAAGTCCCTCTTGTAGCCGGTTTCCTAATAGTCGATTGACCGCGACCTCCAGGATTCCTAGTAGCCGGACGACCTTTGGCATTGTCTGCCCATTTCAGAAGTCCGTCACTGTCGCGTGGCGAGGTGTTAAATGGTCAAGCGGTATTGGGACAGTATCGACATTCAACTCACTAGCTGCGCCGCCTCCTTTTTGGTTCAAGTTACCAAATGATATATCTGTAGATGATTGGGAGAGCGACGTGCTGCTTGTTCTTGGAGCTCTTCCGGACATTGAAGGTTTTGTTCCATCCCTTGTACCACCGAAGCGCTTTCAGCGCTGCCTTATGTTCCCATTGCGCCCAGGTTTTACGAGTGAGCAACTTTCGGTCAGGAGGGAGCCTGAGGTCCTCGGGACGACAACGGGTGTAGTACTGGAATATGAACATACGCCGACAGTCAGTCTCCAGGGAAATCTGGGCACGGGATGTATCCCAAACTTACTTCTCTAGTCTTGGTAAGTTGGTCATCGATCTGGGGCGCAGTAACTCGACCATGTTTGCCTTGCTTTCCGCAACTTTGCGGGGTCACGATTTGATCTCTCAGTCCAGGAACTTCCAAGAACTGCTGGTTGTGTGTTGCGGGAACGAGAGGGTACGGAAGACGACTGTAGGCGACCCTAGGCCTGCCTTCAATAGATGGAGAAACCGAGAAAGAGGGTGAGGATGGGTAGCACGGGAAAGAATAGGCAGCAAACAGAGCATCATGCTCGAGATTGGTTCGGGGATAGCTCGAGGAGGAGTTGGAGGAGGTCCACCGGCTTGGTCCAGTTGCAAATCCATGGCGTCCGCTGGCGTCTCATCTTGAACCTCAGCAAGGACCGCTGGTCCGAGGCTCGAAGATGGAGGGCCCTTCAACTGAGGGGTTTTGCGAATATCCGCCAGCGAGGGCGGAGGTGCAGAGTAGGACAAACCTGTACATAGGGCATACGGTTTACGTTGAAATTCGAATGTCAGCAAATCGTTCGAAAGCCTGAAATCGGAGGGCTGGACTGATCTACAGACCTCGAGGGTACTAGATCCTGGAGATAGTAAGGAATAAACGAAGTATGAGGACAATTGCCCCATTGCTTCATGTATTCATCTGGACCATGGTGAGGGAAAGGACCCTGGGGCCCCGGGAGATATGACCATCTAGACTGACTCGCGATGGGTTGGACAGGTCGCCAGTAAGGGAGAAGGCGCGAGGCGATTCGTGGGGCTAACGGAGCAGGAATTGGTGGACTGAATCTGTTTGAGGCGAGAGGAGGCTGGTTGGCGGGGGTATGGCTGGGGTTGGGAGGGCTACGTCGGGGAGAGAATCCATTGGCGGTTTCATACCGCGCGGCCTCCTCGAACAAATATAGAATGAGGGGAGTATAACTGAAGACTGCAGATATGGGTGAGCTTGGCTAGTCATCATCACGCGATGCGGGACTGTCGAGTTTGACTCTCACATGGGAGGGAGGACGCAAAGGCCGAGGGACGAGGAGAGTTGTTTCTGTCGTTACAAAATTTCAGCCAAGGTGAACGAGTGTAAAAAAAAAAAGAGGGCGGTGACGAGCGGAGCGTTACATGGAGGTGTTTGTGTTTCGGAATCCAGGGAACTGGAAGTGGTTCACAGAGTTGGTGATCGAAGGCGACAAAGGCATGATCACCGCCACTGAAGCTAGATGGCGGCTCTTCCCGTTCGAGGGACAAGTTATGAGCGCGCTGGTCGGGACCCATCTCGGCGCCCTTACCACGAGGATACCCGAGATTAGAGGGGACCGAATGGGGATTCTGGGCTCCATACAAGAAAGGGACAGTCCTTGGAAGCTGGCGTTTTGCTCGGAGCACACGGGGTCCGATTCCCAGAAGCGAGGAGTTGTAAACCAAAGATTAACCGCGTCTCAAGGGCACATAATTGCCTTTGTCTCGGACCAAGCATCCAGTAGACCTGTGGAGCCTATGTTGACCTCGTCTAGGAAGTCGTCAGGGATAGCAGCAACATCTTTTGTCGTGCTTTGACCTTCTCAATTCGTCCACCCCGCCATGAGCCGCACGTTCGGGCTTGCTCTGATCGACGCTAGATGTACGAAACAGCTCAGTGATATCTTAGGAGAGGTGGTCCAGGCGTCAAGTTCATTCCCGCTTGGCGGCGTTTAGTCCCTGGTCCCGTGAGTTCGATCACAGCGATTCGAGAATGGACCAGCAACCAGCCCCTGCAAGTTACGGAGCCACTTCCACAGAACAGGTCTTCAGCATGGTGTTGGCTCTGCGGGCATAGCTCCTATTCAAGCTTAGTAGGGTTCGTAGGCCGACGCTGCTCAGCTTGGGTTGGTTGACTGCCGGTTCAGCCAAAATGGATATAGACCAAGTATCTTCATCAACATAGCGCGCCCGACCAAGATACCAAAATTTAAAAGTAATTCGAGGCCCCAAAGAATGCAAGGGGTCGCAATGCTTTCTGGAAACGAGCCATGATGTGGCCGATGCGGGATCTTGAACTCCTCAACACTGCGTCCAATGGTCTCGCTGGCCATAACAGCAATTCTCGACCCATCGTCACAGTCCAATATTTGGGAGCCAGAAGACCGAATATTCACGTTTTGTTGCAAATATGGAATCTCGACGGGGGCTCCAGTGCTGTGCGCGCTCGCCGTTACGCGTATGGCTCGAGATACGCTTCGCGCCACTCCGGTTGCTAGCCCATCCAACGCGACGCCAGAGATATGTGGTCAACCATTTATCCCGCTCTTCCATATCTTGGTTCCACTTTCCCAGCCAAGTATTCGTCACTCTCTACTCGTCTTGTTTCTACAGCTCTGGCAAAACAAACCCGCTTCCACAATGGCCGATATCCTGACGAAGGTCACGAACCTTCACTTCCCGTGAGAACGGTTCCGTACTGCGATTGGGACCTGGTTGTTTAGTCGCAGTTCCTCCATGGTGTCTCCTGTTGCGGAAAGAGAGTCTCGGAGATGCTAAGACAGCAGCGCAAACCTGTTTCTAAAGCTCTGAGAGCGAAATTGCACCACCGTCCCGAATTTGCCGGCTAGCTCCCACCATCCCTCACCTCTTTCAGCCAATCTCGACAACCTTAGCGGACGAAGTCTTCGAAGATAATGTATTTGAAAGAGAGGTTTCCGGTTTCTCGGTAATGGGATCTGTCGTTTGCTTGTTGGGAGGGAGCTCGATACTTGCCAGCTCGTTCCGTGAGTGCAGTGCGGTTCGCTGGAAGTGCAGTGCACCACTTGCTTGGTTTTCAGGTGAACTTCTTCAGTGGCGATAGTCTTACTCTGAGTCCGTGTTGGGTTCAGCTACCGACAGCTCTTGTCTGGTTGGTGTGGAAGGGGCACTACGTGGAGGTTTGATTCTGTTCTGGCCCGAAGGGAGACACGGAAATAAGCTGAGACTCCCGACTCCCGTTTGACCTTCGACTGCAAGAGTCAAGCAGAACCTCAACCATGCCCGCCGACGTCTTCGGCGCACAGTCCAATACCGAATGCGCCCTACCGACGACACACGCCTAGATCTCCTTGCGTCGCGCGGGCCCTTTCACCACAACCGATCTCACATTCCATGTTTCTCTTCTCTCAACTGGCAACCTCATGGTACACTACAACGGCCTTTGTTCCTCGATTCTCACTGGTCATACTCTCAGGGCTCTTCGGATCGCACAACAAGGCGAGTGAGCTCTGCGCGGCCCTGTAGCCCACGATTTTGAACTGGCTCGATGACTTGTCGGGGCAATTTTCTTGACCGTTCGACACCTCACGACCTGTTACGGCTTTTGGGTGAGGCAACACCTGAGGACCCGGCCCTTGCGTTCCGAGTGCATTGCGCCTCGAGTGCATTGCGTTTCGAAGCTCTGCGGTTCATTTCGGAGATTCAATCGAGTTTGATCCCCAGCGAACCAATCATGCTCGCAGGAACACCCCCACTCGAACAAGTTTTACTCAGAAGTTGCCGACCGCTGTCGTCGCCGGATGTAGCCCGCTATGGCAAACGTACGCTCTTCGCGCTATTCAAAATTCAGGCCCCCTACGTTCCGTAACTCTGTAGTATTTCAAGAATATTACAATTGGGTTTCCCGCCATCCTGAAGCCCTTACATGCTACGCGTCCTATATCCCAAGACTCTCAAAGTAACGACACCCTATGAAGTGCAAATGGCATCATGACCGTTCTTCCCGTTCCCCGGCCCAGCAGTCAGGGGAGCCAACATGCTAACCTAGACTATCCCGGCCACCTCCGGATTCCCTCCATGATCCACTTGTTCTCCTTCCTCCATGCCTGGCCTATATCCACCCATCACCAACTCTCATATGAAACGTTCGGGTTCACACCTGAGGAGCGTGCTTGGTGTAGAGCATATCGCATGGTCAAAACGAATATCAAGTTTGACGCAGGCCGTATCATACCACAGTTAGGGAGGCCGACTGACCTGGAAAGGAAATTTCAGAATGGACTGGGGCTGTGCAGTCGGAGTCGAAATCTCAATTGCTTGACTTCGCACGGTTTGGTTCGACCACGCTGTATCCCCGCGTCCCATTACCTCGAGCTCACTCAGGCTATCGCTACTTCTCTACTAGTCAAGAATGCACCGCATATGGAATGTCCCAGAGCTTCTTTCATGTATTCTCCTATTCCTGGACGAGAAATCCGATCTCCTTCAATGCTCCCTAGTCTGTCGAGCATTCTCTGCAGAAGCCACCCGACTCATCTGGAAGGAAGTCGATGACTTCCACCAACTCCTTGGGTGCTTTCCCCGTGATATTGTCTCTATTAAGATGAGTGGTCACGAGAGTGAACCGGTGAGCACGTTTCCTGAGCCCTATCCTCAGTGGTGTAGTCCAATTTCTAACGTGATTTGACCAGATTCAAACCTTCTTGCTTCTGGACCTTCCCAACCCCACCGAATGGAATCACATGCACTCCAGAGCCAATATGATCAGGGAGCTCACGATCTCGGACCTTGACAACTACGACGCGCTCTTGGAAGTGATTCATCGTCATCAGATCAATCTCACGTTCCCAGTGCTCATCTCTCTCCATCTCCATGTTACGGTCACCAAGAGATCCCAATCCTTCCTCCCCCTGTTCTCAGCCTCCAGGCTACAGAAGCTGGAGATCAGTTTCCAAGGCTCTAACAAGCGCCTCATAAACAAATCGATGAAGGCTCTCCTCGCCCAGGCCCACCCACTTCGGAGACTAGAAATTGCCGCAACGCCCCTGCCCGAACAATCGCAGGGCCACCTGGCCCAACTTTTAGAAACCACTCCATCTATCGATTACCTCTGTCTGATGCTGAACACGGTAGATGGCGAGGACATTGTACAGGTGGCGGCTCGACTTCCCCAGCTTCGGGAACTCGACTTGAAGTTCACAGGCGGCGACGGGGAACGGACTGAGTATTCACCCGGATTCCAATCGCTTGTTTGCTTGTATACGTGGGGACCATACACTTCAGCCTTAGCGGTTGCATGTGCAATAAACTCACCAGACATGGAGAAAGTCCACATGACCCTCCAGGGCGAAATCACTGGACCCCGGGCCAGTCTATTCCCGGTGATCGCGTCAATTGTCAACCTCAAGTCCGTCAGCTTAACCTTCTGGGATTCAAGCATTCCGCAGTGGGCAGATGTGGAACCCCTCCTATCCTGCCGTTTCATATCGAAATTCTCCATCATGCTCGGTTCATCCGGATTGGAAGTCGACGATCAAGTCATACTTGC
>WSUI01001090.1:0-11797 GCA_019633595.1 Tulasnella sp. UAMH 9824 | reverse complement strand
CTCCAGCCCTCTAACCAAATCGCTTGCACTATATATAAAGATAGAGTCGGGGACTGGCGCGTGCGCCGCTACACGATCTACATACTGTATGGCCCCGCGGGTTCTCCGAAGCCAATCGCTTCGTTCTTTCTGTTTAGATGCTCGCTCAAATAAACTTCTCTCGTTCATTATTTACGACTGAACAAAATTCTCAGGCTTGCCCCTCGCATTGTTTGGACGTCAAACTCGCTCGTTACGGTCCAATCAGAGGCGAACTGTAGGAAACCCGCGCAATCGCAGCAAACGTTGCAGAGACCATACAAACAGGGTAACAGCTTATTAAAAGCAAATTCAGACCAGAATACAAATAGGGGCCGATTAAGGACTAGAAAATAGCGAGCGCGATGCCATGTGGCGGTCAAGGGACCGGACGCGGTACGACACTTGGTGATCCATGACCCATTTCCCTAAGTCAGCGTTTAATCGAAGGCTTATGAGAACCTCACGAAAAGCTCACATATGCTATTGAATACATAATTTGTGTGCTTCACACTTAAAGGCATTTCTTGGGCACTAGCGCGACCGGTGCACCTTGGATATGAGGACGGGCGATTGGTGGAGGGATCGCGTTGGAATTAGTATCCTCTGGCGGATATTCGCTACTCTCCTTACCCCCCTCCGCTACGAGCCGGAGTTTAGTAAAGGGACGGGCTCGCCTTTCGACATAACAAAGGATGTGAAGGGTGATCTTCATGATCAATCTGGGAATGAACCGAGGTAGACCTGAGTTTGGCCGTGACGGCGATTCGAGTGAGACGGGAGTATCGACGTCGGATAGACGATCGAAGGAGGGGAGAAGAGCGGCGGTGTGCTCTATTATATCGAGTCGTGGCATGGGCGGTGGAAGGATTGTCTGAGCCGGTAAAGAGAAGAGAGTACGAGGAAGGTCTCGTAGAATGGAGGGGATTTGAAATGCGCCATCGATGGTACCGTTTGCTGTTTATATGATGCGCGGGTGGGGGTTGGGTCCTACAATAATGCATGCGTTAGGGGCGGGCGCCGCGCAATCAAAGCGCAGGTGGTCCGTGTCGACGTCCCAGAACGGATGCTCCACTGTGGCAGGGTCTAGAGACCCTGGATAGCAGAAAGCCGTTGTCCATCCCCTTTCACAGACCAAATTTACGAGCGCCCATGTCTCTATATATTCCTTAGGCGGCATTTGAATATGTACCCTCACGACATCGGAAAAGAGCAATGCAGTGCACAATAAGAAGCACATCCATATTGTGGATACCAAGCGAGCCCAAGCTTACGTCGCACCGTAAATTAAGACCAAACACGGCTTTGTATGGGTCGGCGAAGCACATCACCACTCCCCGGGGTTTCTTACATTCCATATCGACTCAATGTCCGCTTCCACTCCCGGCAGTTGTGGGACAGGTTCGCGACCTTGGCGGCAATCGACGGAGTCCTGATCCGGCAAGTCCGGTAGCTCCGTGTCGTCGACACTGGCTTGCATGCAACCAACGATGTTCACTCCCATCCTTTATGAATCGCATCCGCCAATGCATGGCACCACCAATCTTCAAGTCAAGACATATAACTTCTGGGATACGCTAAGCCCGAACCGTCTGGAACACCCGCCTGATGGCGTTGCAAGAGCGCCGATCCAACGCGAATATCCACCTGACCCAAGAGAACCCCCTCAAGTCCGTTCAGTATGATCCAAATCACAGTGCCAAATATCTTGCGCGTTTTAATTGGTACTACCGCTCATAAATCACGACGGAGCTCGTTTCATTCTAATCCTGACTGACACATGTTCCAGGTCCTTGGCCCCCGTTCCCTGACCGTCAGCAAGAGGCAGCCAAAATGAGGCGGTCCACATACAAGCCTTTGTAGAAACTGATCATGCCCACATAAGTTCTTCTGTTGGTGACCTTGCGTCTCTGACCGGTTTGTCCAGTAGATCTATCCTTGCTCTCCTAGCTATCGAGCGGTCACACGGAGTGATCGTGTCACCGGAAGTTTCCTAATACACTCCCTTGTAACCTTGCATGAAAAGGTCGAGTCTACTAATTACGTTAATTGGATTGCTCATTGGGCTGCCCGCCAAGCCCCATCCAAGCCTGGTACTTCGAATCCCCACTCATTCGGAGTGCCCAAAGTGTTGATGACGCGTACGGTCCTTATACCTATATCACCTTACGCCAACGGAATTTCATATTATAAGGTGGCATACCACAATTGTATAGCTTGAATTCCTTTTCCCTAGCGAAGGACGAGCGTCTCGGCGGCGATAGCCGGCGAACGCGAGGCCTTCATCACGAAATTCCGAGACAGGTTTCGTATCTCATGCAGACTAGCTAGTAGATACACGCCGAGAAATCCACCCGTTGGCATCGGAACAACGTCGTTGCAATTATTTAGTGTTTTTCTTCCTCATTATATACAACGTTTATACCTAAATGTATGATAGTAGGTAGGAATGTCCGCATCTCGGCCCGAGGGTCGGGGAAATGGCGCGTGCGCGCCGCTACGATACGGTTCTCCTAGTGAGTCGCTTAGCTAATCATCGCGACTTTATCGCGGCATGGAATCACGAGATCGTAGCGGCGCCCCCGGCGCCATTTCCCCGACCCTCTAGCCAAGAAGCGCGTATCATATGATTTAATAATTTAGTTAGAAATGTATTACACAAAGAGACTATGGCTAACCAGTCCTCTCATCAATCGGACTGACTCTTAGGTGCCTTTGGGAAATTATCACCAAACCCACAACTGGTTTGATGTCTCAGCGCGTATCTATAGCTAGTTAGTCTACGTGAATATCCGCGACACAGCCTGTCTGGGAATTCGTGACGAAGCTAAGGCCTCGCGTTCGCCGGCTATCGCCGCCGAGACGCTCGTCCTTCGCTAGGGAAAGGCGATTAAAGCCATTCTAATTGTGGTATCCCACCTTATAACATAAAATTCCGTTGGCGGAAGGTGACACAGGCACAAGGACCGTCATCAACACTTTGGGCACTCCGAATGAGCGGGGAGTCGAGAATACCAGGCTCGGATGAGGGTTGGCGAGCAACCCAACGAGCAATCCAATTGATGTCCTAGTTAGACTCGACCTCTTCATACAAGATTAAAACGGAGTGTATTGAGAAACCTCCAGCGAAACGATCACTCGGTGTGACTGCGCGATAACTATGAGAGGAAGGATAGATGGTGACATGATTGTGAACGGTAAACGGGCCACAATCGGGTTGAGTAATGAACGGCAACCGCGGCGGTGGAAGGAGACTTGGGCTGTCAAGCAAAGTCCGCGCTAATGGACAAACCGGTCAGAAACGCAAGGTCAACAATAAGTAAAGAACTTATGTGGGCATGATCAGTTTCCACGAAGGCTTGCATGATAGATCTTTTTTTTTCCCGAGGGGGGGCAAGGGGCAAAAGAAGCGTATCGCGCGCCATGCAGGTAATTTTATTCACAAAATGCCGCGTAAACCGAACATACTTACTTATGCTTTGTACTACGTTTTGTGAGGTATTACAGGACAAAATATCTAGATAGTGACCTGAGGCACGGATCAGCAACAAACAGAACGCGGTCGGTCGGAATGAAATTATTCGGCAAAACCTCACCTGCGAGGGAGTCGGAAAGTCGAGTGACCAGGGTTTTGATCAGACTCCGAAGAACGAAATAAGCAGACAGAGCACTTACTACCAGTCTAGTCACCGAAGTGGTTAGACTCGAGAAGGAGAGCGGAGCTGACGGACTTAGCCGTTTAAAGGTGATATGAGAATGTCCGGGCGGACGCGGAATGACGTCAGGGGCTCGGGGGATTGCGGGTATCCATGTGCCTGAACTTTGGGGCCGACGAAACCCTCCCTCTGGCTTCGCTCAATCAGAGGGTCGGGGGCTCGTCACCCACGAGAACAGGCGAACACCGGCATCTACTACCTACATCGTCGCCATACCGCAGATGGCTTCAAGGACGATCAGTCCCGTCTTGGAGGGTCGACATCAGGCTGGAAGCCTGGCCATCCACTCCAGCGAGAGCCTAGTGGTGACGGCTTTCGAACTGGTCATGACTTACCTTCTCTATCGCCGATATGGTTCAATGTTATGAATAGATATCCCAGTCATTTTAAATGGCCGGAAGACACTCGTGGTCAAAGGTACTTGCTTTCGGGCGCCAGGTTTTGTTCCTCGGTGAAGAAGAACGGCGGAAGTGAGTTGCTCGTCTTGGTCGGGTGTCCTTCAATTAGTTGACATAAGTACCATGGTATATTCGTAGCAAAGATTCCGCCGCCGTAGATGCTTTCGCTTGGCATTCCGCCAAGTGGTCATCGGCTTTTCCCACAGGAGACTTCCGACGTCCAAATCTCGCCGCGAAGTTGCTCCGGACCTGGTTCCAACTCGCTTTCAACGACCCTGATTGTCTCACTCGGGATGCCTTCGGTCGGAAAGGAAGTACCTCACCGAACTTTGCGCCTCGGTCGCAATAGTCATCGTCCTGGATCTCACACCAAATACTATCCGACGCGTGTGAAAACCTCACCCAACGCCCAATCGGATTTCAGCTTACCCTTCCAACGAAGGTGGTGGTCATAGCCATGAAGAAAGGGTTACTTTTAGGCTGAACAGTTTACACTACGCCAATGGGAGATTTAGACTCTAAGGAATGACATCATGTCGTCGTATGTGACACGGAGAAAACCAGTTGGAATGCTCTTGGTCTCTACTAGGTAGTTTCATTCACGAATGGTATCGTATAATATCGTTCCCATCGTGGAGCGAGTGAAGCAATTGATAATGGGTATCGGTTGAGACAAAGTAAGTCCATGATTAGCTATTCCTCCCGGCTTTGAAAGGATCAAGCTTGGGCCCACCAAGCTGGATTTCCGTCTCCATTTCAGAGCCCAAAGCAGGATACAGAACTCGAGTGGCTTGGCAGGAACGAAAACCTGGAACATCTGATTAGCCTATGAATCCTGTCCTGCGTATGCCGAATTATATTCATCTTCTCCGACGTTCTTCATGACCGAACTTTTGTCGATCTCCAAGTCAACCAGCAAACCCCATATTGGAAGAAGGGCACTGTTTCGGTGGAACTTCATGCCTGGTCTCAAGAACCAGCAATTTGTGGTAGCTATCACGCCGCCCTCCAACCTGATCTTGGAAAAGTTGCTCCCAAACGCCCTCCACCGCCGATAGAAAGAGATGTTGCCCGATGCGGGCCCTCCTACCCGAGCGGACCGGCTCATCGAGTCAGTCGTATTTAATCCCGATGCGGGCCCTCCTACCCGAGCGGACCGGCTCATCGAGCCAGTCGTATTTAATCCTTTGCCTTGAGGCGAGAATTCAGTCTCAGCAGCCCTGGGTTTGTCTCTATCTGGTTGTCTTCAACAAGATGCTAAATCTTGGTACGCTCGTTCTTGTGAACCCATCGTGTCCCTTTTGCCTTACCCTCGCCTTAATGTCACAGCCCGTCCCATCGTTAAACTGTCCGCGCTTCTGGGCGCTCTCTCAGTATTGCCATCCCTCTCCAATGCCTTCAGCAACCCCGTCATCTGGGAAGATCTTGCTGACCTCGACATTAGGCGCGTCGGGAGCACCTACTACTACTCCTCCTCTACCATGCACTACTCTCCGGGTGCTCCCATCCTTCGCTCCTACGACCTTTTTAACTGGGAGTACATTGGCCACTCCGTTCCTACTCTCGACTTCGGCAACGCGTACAGCTTGATCGGTGGCCAGGCGTACGTCCAAGGTATTTGGGCTTCGTTCTTCGGCTATCATTCGTCGAAGAACACCTGGTTCTGGGGCGGGTGCATCGACTTCGCCAAGACCTACATCTACTCCGCTTCCTCCGTTACGGGACCTTGGTCACGTCTCACCACGATTAATAAGGTACGGCTTCAATTTCCTTAGTCGAGCATGAAACCTTTATCCTTACAACGACCCACCAGTGCTACTATGATTCGGGCCTCCTCGTCGACGACGATGGCACCATGTACGTCTCGTACATCTACAACAATGCTGTCTGGGTCGCCCAGCTCTCTTCCGATGCCAAGAGCGAGGTCAAGTCGCAGCAAGTGTACAGTCCTCCTTCAAACATTGGTATGTGGAGATCTTGGGACTGTTAGCAGTAGTTTCCGTTCTAACTATCTTGCTCAACTAGGGTATCTCGAAGGTTCTCGCTTTTACAAACGCAGCGGAACTTATTACATCCTCCTCACGCACCCCGCCAACGAGGAATGGGTCATCAAGTCCAGCAGCCCCTTCGGATCCTACTCCATCAAAGCGCTCGTCCAAAATGTTGCACCCCCTGTTTCCGGCGCCGGTTATCCTCACCAAGGTGGCCTTGTCGATACTCCCAACGGCCAATGGTACTACATGGCGTTTATCGACGCATACCCTGGTGGTCGCATTCCCGTTCTTGCTCCGGTTACCTGGGGTTCTGATGGCTTCCCTGCTGTCACTGTAAGTGTTTCTACGTCTCAGCAGTCTGAACTTGTCTTCTAACCCGACGTTCACAGCTCTCCGGTGGCAAGTGGGGCACCTCATACTCCGACCCCGCCACCGCGCATCCCGTAGCTCCCCTCACCGGCGCCGACTTCTTTACCTCGATTGGCCCGGAGTGGGAGTGGAATCACAACCCAGACACCTCCAAGTTCTCTACTGGTAGCAGCGGTCTTGTCCTCAATACCGTCACCGTCACGTACGATCTCTATGCGGCACGAAATACAATCACCCACCGAATCCTCGGTCCAACCTCGACCGCGACTATCAAGCTCAACTACGCCAACATGAAGGACGGAGACCGCGCTGGTCTTGCTATGCTCCGCGACTCGTCAGCCTGGGTTGGTGTGAAGCGGGATAGCGGTTCATTCACCGTCTGCTACACCAGCGGCCTCACCATGAACTCGGATTGGAGCACCTCCGCGACTGGAACGACCACTGCCAGCGTCCCCATTAGTGGCGGTACCATCTGGCTTCGTGTGACAGCTGACATAACGCCTGGTAGCGGAAAGCAAGCCAAGTTCTACTACAGCACGAACGGCAGTACGTTCACTTCCATTGGATCGGCATTTACTATGAAAAACGCTTGGGAATTCTTTATGGGGTATCGATTCGCTATCTTCAACTACGCTACTTCATCCCTCGGAGGCTATGTCACGGTCCCGTTGTTCCAACTAGACAGCGGTTCGGGCACTACGCCCTCAAGCGTCCCCGGTGGAGTCACTAGCACAACTTCGAAGGCCACTACGACCACGACCACGACTAAGACCGGGACAACCACCACTACGGCTAGCGGTGGAGGATGGTAAGTGTGATCCGACAATTTTAATGTATTTGCTTTAACCGGAGCTTCGTATCCAGCACGGCAGCCCACTATGGACAGTGCGGAGGCGCAAGTAAGGGTCCTAATGTCGTTAGATTGATGTCCAGGAAAGTTAATCACCTTTTTATATGCAGCCTATACAGGTTGCACGAATTGCGAGGCCGGCACCACTTGTCAATACTCGAACGATTGTGAGTTTATTCCAAGGCCGTGCTGTTTTCGTCCCGAGACTCTCGATTAACCATTTGCTGCATAGGGTATTCTCAGTGCCTTTAAACAGCCTGACCTTGCATCTGCGGATCCTAGTACTGTTTCTTGTTCAGTTGTATTGGTCAATACACGTCAACCCTTGTGTGCTTACACTTCGCCTGCTTCTTCGGGTTGCGCTTTGTCTTTGTTTGACCCCCAGAAGCCGTTCTTGTGGAACGTCGGCAAGTTTCTACCTTGGTTCCGCTCTGGAGTACCTCATCTGTCAAATTCCGCCGTGGTTTTGCTGTTGCAGGCGCTTACACCGAGCTTCCGATCCAACTAAGTTAAATGATAGCATCTGTGCGTCGCAACAAGATCACCCCGATATATCTCACTCGCGCGGAAATCTGTAGTTGCGACTTTCGGTCTCGGTCTGTAGAGTATCGGTCGAGAGTTGCCATCATGGGGGACAATGGATGATCATCTGATTAGTCAGCCGGTGCCACCCCCATGTTGCCTGACCCTGTGTTTGGTAGCGTCAACCGTACACTTTGCGTTAAAAACCTACTGGAGTCGGGGTTTAACAGCCGTACGTGCCGTATCAATCACTTAGCAATTTCGTTTGGCCTCTATGCCCTGTTAGGCGTTAGCCAGCATGCGCAAGGCTGTTGAGCGTGATAAGTTTGCCCCTAACTACTTCGTTTATATTCGTTGCGTTTTCAGGCACCCCTTTGTAAGCCAATATAACGTGTTTCCAGGAAGGCTTCAAATCGCAATCACTATAACTTTGGCTATATAAACACCTCCATTTCCGCGCTACTACCGTCTGCCACACCCCCGCTTTGCCTCAAAACGATGGAACAAACAGGAGACCAACCAGAACATGCACGAATTGCAAGCGCCACGGACAGCTACGTGCCAGATCTCTGTCCCCAGTTCGGCCGTATCGGGGAATTCTGGAAGTGCTACGACGAGCTCGCTGATCATACTGACCGCAACACCCTGGAAACCTTGAATGGGAACTTGGACGTTCTGCTGATATTTGTAAGTTCATATGGAGTGATCTTTTGATGGTGATCTCTTACTGGAATTGCCGGAACGACTCCACAAACAAGGCTGGTCTGTTCTCGGCGATAAATACAGCGTTCATATCTTCCGCAATGCCTTCCCTGTCCCCCCAATCCATCAGACAGGACCAACACTCTTCTTGTGCTCCTCGTTACGCGCGCCGATAACAGCACCCTCACCTCTGCTGACCTGAATCCTCCATTTTCCGCAGCTCGGAGCTCGATCGTAGCGAATTGCTTTCTTTATGCGAGCCTGTGCTGTAGCCTCATTGCTGCGGTCGGCGCCATGGTAGGTAAAGAGTGGTTACAAAGCTACAGGAGGTCGGGCCAAAGTGGACCAGCGGAAGAGCAGGCTCAACGCCGACAAACTAAGCACAACGGTGCTCAGGACTGGCATATGGAAGCGGTCATCCTCCTCCTCCCTAATCTACTCCTCGCCTCAGTCTTATTATTTTTCATAGGTCTTACTCTATTCCTCCTCGGCATAAATATGGCCGTATCTGCAGTTGTAATTTCATTTTCGGGAATTGGGGTCTTGGCAGCATCGATCACAATCATCGCCGGCGCTGCCTCCCATCTATGCCCATATCAAACTGCTGTATCTAGAGGCCTTCGTCGGACTGTAAAGGCACTTGCATTTTACTCGAAGCGAGTCGCGGCGCCGATCAAACGCTTCGCCGTAGCGACAGGCAAAGCCTGTATTCGAGCGTTTTCCTCAGGCGCTAGGTTATGCCGCCGGGGTACCAATGCCCTACAGCTGCACTTTCCATTAATCAATAGTCTTTTGAGGAGCATAAGTCGACAACGTAGCGATTCGACAATTGCTGCAGCCCCTTTGGATCCTCAGGCTTCTCCTGCTCCGAAGCGTCAGAACAACATTCTCCACAGGTGGTGGCGCTCACAAAAGCCCATTATCAGCTCTACTTTTCGACGGATCAAATTGTATACAAGCAATATCCTGATGGATTACAAGATTCTTCGGGACCATCCCGGAGATATGCTAAACGCCCAGGCAGCGTGCTGATTTCTTTCCACGACATCACGCTTTGAGGACCAGCTTCAAATCATTCAAAATATATGCTGCTTACACCCTAAAGTCTGTGGCATTTTTTTACAGGATCCATCCGTGTGGCGTCGTCTCAAATCCTTGTTTCGGGATGCAATTAGAAAGCTGGCGAAGGAGCCAACAGCCGAAAATGTGGAGATAGTTGAGCTGCTCGGAGCTTCAATGTATCACATTGTTCTTCGATACCCCTCAGATCACCCGCAGAGGGAAGAAATTGACGGTTTAGTGATCGAATCCCTCGGGACAGTCCCGAGCGAAATCCCGGAGAACGTGTCATCCCTGCTAAAGTTCTTATTCTCCTCGAGCAGAAAGCAGCCCAATCCTCAGGCTTTAAACAATTATTTTGTTCGAAAGGCATTCTTGCATAGAATGCTCTTGATTGATGCCGAGTCTGGTGTCCAGTCCGCAGTCGTCTCAGAGGTTCATGCACAATACGATGACGCAATTCTCAGCTTGGGCATTCTGATGCTATCCAAACGTTACGATAATAATTTAGGAGATGATGAGACCAGGAGTATCACGGAGCTTGCCATGGAAGCGTATATGGGGTATGTTCAGCGGTGCAATCTTCTCTCAAGGCCGTGCGTTAACGCTTCTTTCTCCAGACGAAATGCGCACACAGACGCAGACGACACAGTAATGAGGAGGGTCGCGGCTCTTGCCCCAGGCGGGCAAAGTGTCGTACCGTCTGGACAGCAGACGAAGTCTGCGAGTCAGGTTATATTGTATTGTCGCTCATTATGGCTTTACAACTTTGACATCAACTTCACACTATGCCGCCCTTCGATTTTCACCACCAGCGGTTATTCCACAGTAGATCCACCAAGCCAGCGCATCGACGGAGCGTTGTCCGAACAATTGCTATTCGCATTGGAGCCATTAGTAAATATCATCTCACAGCCCACCAGAATTTGGTCAATAAGGAGGAGGCAACCCAGTTTGTTTTCCGTTTCTGTCAACGACTGACGCTTAAATCGACAGAGAGCAGGTTGCAGATCGAAAAACATCCTAGCCTCCTCCATCATATAACGTCAGAATTGATGGTGGCAGGTAACCATAAGGCTATCATAAGATGGATGGGCCTCTTTATGGTGAACCCGGAAAAGTGGATTTTTGATTCGGACGGAGACATTAATCCTGGATGGGTGCAATCTGGACTCAGCGCTAGCATCGTGTCCCTCGTCAAGGATTTCAGAAACCCGCTCGTTATTGTGTGCTTTCTGTTCGAAACATTACGGAGCATTCAAAAAACGTCGAAATTCGCGGGTAGCCTCGTCCGCGACGGGTTCGTGGAAGCTGCAGTTTGGAAAATGAATGCGGTCGGCTCGAGCAGTCTCCAAAAGATATTGCTGATCGACCTGTTACTGTCGGTTCACAGGTTGTCAGTCGCCAACATGAAATCCGTGTGGGATGTCGGAAAAACTCGGTTTGCCTAAAACTGAATTTTAATTCGTTTTACCCCCAAAAGGTCCCCCTTGCCTAAAACCGGTTTCTAAGCAGGGTGACGTCTTATAAGGGGCACCCCGACCGAACAACGGGACTCGAGATACCTTCCAACGACTTTATCACTGCTTCTAAGGCTTTGATCGCTAGCGATGCTAAATAATGCTTTGCAACTCTCTCGAACGCCTTGCGACATGCGCAGCAGGTTGCAATCCAACCCCTCCCCTTTTGGAAATTGAACTTGTTTATAGCACGATCAACGTCCAAGTTCAAGAAATACTATTATCGATATTAAAGACAGACTAGATACCCTAAACTATATGTAGATCTATTGGCATATTAACAGACCAGATGTCGTACTTCACCAGTAGAAGAATGGAGAGTCTGATGTCTACTAACCTCGATCCCTGTATCTCAATGGCCCTACAAATAATCAAAACTTAGTCATTGGCACTTCGAAACCGCATTACTTGCCTTGACGGACCATCTGGCCAGGCAAGAAGGGGCACGCCTATTTATGCGAAGGAGGGAAGCCGGGCTCTGCCGATGGCCGCCTCTGCCGATCCCGAAACGGCCCGTTCCCAGCCGAGACCATACACTCCGACATTCTTAGATGATGAATTTATATACTTGATTCTATGGACACCCACTGGACCTGGTCCAAGAACCATGGTACGAGCCATAAAACCAGTAGGGACTAATGGAGGCCAC
>WSUI01000109.1:29142-64001 GCA_019633595.1 Tulasnella sp. UAMH 9824 | reverse complement strand
CTTTATTCGAACCTAGACCTGTGACGTATTACTTGGCAGGGCCAGCGTGTATTATCCGACGCCATACGCCATTACGTCCACATCCATCAATCGATGTGAGAGTTGCAGTCGGAGTGCCAAAATGCCGCTCTTTCTAATCCCACAGGAAGCATTATTCGTAATTTGTTTCCACTTCCGCCAATCAGTCACCAGGCAGCTTCATTTGGTGCAACGGGGATAAGAACCGGTCGAGAACGCTCCCGTATACTTTCTGGTACACCCGTAAGTAGCGCCTTGGAAGGGCGAAAGGCGCGGTGAACGTTCCCACACCGCAAACGATGCCCGGGGCGCCTGAAGTATAAGAGGCTGTTCCCAAAGTAGCAAGCTCGGCGCTTCGGCACGAAAAGAAGGCCGGACGGCGGCGCTTGAAATGTGTGGATGTCGGTCACCCCAAGTTGTATTCAGGGCTGTGCACAAACACGACCACATCCGAACACGTTCTCAGCCTGCTTCTTTCTCTACCATCGTCCTCTTCTCCCTCCCAGTTGCACACATTCCAGGCCAGTTGGAGCAACGTCCCAGACGTTCCTTTCCTCTGACCGTAGATTTCTTCCCATCCTCCATCCACTTTTCCCTCTCGAATCCTTCCCTCCACGACCTTGATCGCCAAAGTCCAATTTAAACGCTTCCGGTACAGTCATATAGGTGAGAAATCGGGGGTTACTATGCCGTAGACAGTCGCTATGCGTCCTTCCTCTCACCATCCCGGTCGTCCTCGAGCACCTTTTCGCGGTCTCTCAGTCGACGCCGCCTATGAGCAGGGCACGGGAACCCAGCTCCGTGAAACGCCGCTCTCATATCACGGTTCCTTCCCGTTTCGAGGGACCGAGTACACAAAACCCACCCATGCGATTGAAAACTGTTTTTCCCATGCCAAACACTCGGCTTTTTGTCTTCTGCTTGACACGCATTCACCTGTGCTGGTACTTTAGCTGGGGTCGAGCAAAAGGTCTGATTAGCCTTTGTCTTCCGCAGACAAATCCACCACCTGCTTCTGCCCACTCGGATGGTCAAGGAAGAACCTCAAGAAGAAGTCTCTCTAAACCGACCAGATTCAACTCCCACTGCAACCATGAGCAGCAGCAATAACCCCGAAGCGGGCCCATCCGTACCTCCACGGTCTTCCCAGCATCCATCGCTAACCTATTTCTTGAACCCGGCTCCACTTACCCCCTCGCACGCTCCATCACTCGCCAAACAAGAGCCCGATGATGATCGTAGCACCGTCAAGGGCGGTTTCCTCGACAAGAACTTTCGGCCGGCTCTTGTCGCGACGTCTCATTACCATGGTCAGCGAGAATTTCCACCGGGTTACGGCGACCGAGAACTCCCGCCGTTGAAGGCGAGACATGCAGTCACGCCCTATCCGATTCCACTCTACTATTATCCTCCCGCTCTTGGACCTTCGACATCTAGTCCAACATATCCCCCACCTCCGGTCCTCGCACCCCGCAGATTGAGTGGCGCCACCCCTTCGACCGCCTCACCCCCACCCGTACGATCACGTTCAAAACCACACAGTCCCCATCCGACTCCCTCACCCTCTCGCTCATCGCCCCGTCCCCAGCCAACACCGCCTAACGTATCCGGAAGCGCGGGCTCCTCTACTGACGCATATGGGGACCCAGACGAGCTGTACGACGATGAACTGGAAAACGTTCAAAGTGCCGACCTGGATGGAGTTCCACTTGGAGAGGCTGCCACGTCGCCCGACGACGGTAACCCACACCCAAGACCGCCATACAGCGCATGCATGATGATCCGGCAAATCCTCGTCTGGAGCCCCCAGGGAAAATTGCGATCAGCTCAACTTTGCGACGCTATCGCAGAAAAATACCCGTTCTTCCAGGAACCAGTGGCCAAAAAGCACTTACGGTACGTATTTGGATGGGGAGGTACCAGTTAGGCTCGATCCGGTTGGACGCGGATCGGCGTGGCGGTGCTCAGGGTGTTTACGTTATTTCCTTTTTTTTTCCTCTTTTTTTCTCTGTTACAGGGACAGCGTACGGCACAAACTCAGCAACCGGCCGCAGTTCCACTGTCTCCCCAAGGAACCGGGAGATAAGGGTAAAGGCGGTTATTGGGAATATGTCTTCAAGGACGGGTCCACGTCAAGTACCATTGCCTGGGATGAGCGACAAAGGAGGATGGAGGAAGGCACGAAGAAGAGGCAAATGAAACAAGCTCAGGAGCATGGCGTGGAATACGTGAGCGAACAGCCCACGAGAACGGGGTGAAAACTCAGCCTCTCGGTAAGGTACACCCAATGGGAGCGTGCCGGGTGCCATTTTCGTTTCAAGGCCCGGATAGACTTCTCTCTCCTTTTTTTTTTGGTGTGTTGGCATTATTGAACGATAAATTTAAATTCGATACACGCGTAACAATCCAACTCTGCTTAATACCTTCTCGGCCCCCGTCGTCCGCTCCTGCTTTCGCCCCTCCTCGGCGCCCATACATTCGAGCCTTCCCCGACCTCCGAGAAATAGGTTCTTAAGGCATGGATTACTTCACACCTCCGTCTGGTAACAAACGTTCATTAGACGAAAATAAAAGCTAACGGTCTGATCTAGGGACCTACCGATCGCTTCGGTTACGCACCCCCAGCTCGCAGCGAATATCTGAGAACTTGAGCCGGTCCGTTCCAAGCGAAGTGAAAATATCGCTAATTTTTCTGGCCCAAACTTCTAATGATTCGTGATATACCGCCTCATCATATGTCGGTGGATTCGTGTCAGATTCCTGATCCTGGACATTCCGTGGAGCCTCGGCTCGGGAATCCGGACGAGCCGCTGCCACATTTGTTGAGGGCAAAACAAAATGTTGCGGAGCTGGAAACGGCATGGATGGTGCATTTACTCGACTTTCCTGTAGAGGTGTGGTTGGTAGCCCATAGGCATTCGGCTCTGGGAACTGGGGAGGCCGGCTTTCGGCCCTCGCCTGGACAGGCGTTGCACCCAGAGCGTCAGCCCACAAGGCGCCGTAAAGATTCGTTGGTTGTACAGGAGCGTATTGCAGTGGAGCATAAAGGGGATGCCCTTCCGGATCCTGACGATGCGACGGGGGTGCAGGTCCTCGGGGGGTGAAAAGTTGGGGCGGTACCCCGTTGGGCCTGAACTGCGGACTGGGTCCACCCACAGGATAAGACATTGCCGACATTTTCTTTACTGTAGTAATTGGTAGCGAGGCTCGGCGGGATGGAAGGATTGACCTTGTGGTTCGCTTTAGATAGGGCTTGTTGAGGAGCCAGGAGAAAAGTCGAGGTTGAGTTGGGACTAGTAGGCTTGGTGAGCCCATACTTTATATGGTATCGTGAGAGTGGCTGTATGCTATAGGTGTCTGGTCGGCACCTTGTCGAATGGGACTGACGACCACGTTTGACGCAGTGCCGTACACATCTAGGAGGGTCTGCGACGTACATGTGTTCCAGAGCGCTGTCATGCAACATCGATGCCTTACTTCTCTTCAAAGATACAAAGATATAAGAAGTCTGGAAGTGAAGAGTAAGGTCCTGGTAGGATATTTCAGTTCCCTCGATCGTCAATATGTCGCTAGCCGCTGCCAGAGGACAACCTTGATGACGGAGTGTATATCGACCTCGCTTCCCAAGGCATGCCCTTCGAATAACTCCCGACCGTTGAGCCCTTTTCTAAAACGTCAGTTACTTGCGATGCGGGTTGCTGGATATGGTTTGGTGAGCGCTACAGTCACGTGCACAAGTGCAACGGACGTCAGCCGAATCAGAGACCTACTGATCGTCGTCTACCATCACAGCCCCTTCCTCGACAATGCTGCATAAACTCCCCACAGAAATCTGGTACAAGATAATCAAAATTCTGCGAGACGACGGAGATGACGACTGGCAAGATCTTTCGAGAGGATCGCAGCACCAACGTCGTTCGACTCTGCTCCCGCTCCTGCTCACCAGTCGCTACTTTAGTAGCATTGCAGAGCCACTTCTCTACGAACACGCAGTTCTGTACGTGCACAAGGAAGGATCTCGCTCCGGAACCGTTGTCGATGCTCTACAAGCAAGAGAGGGCAGGAAGGAATTGGTGAAAACCGTGGTAGCCACACGACGCTCTCGACCCAGGAAGGAGGAAGATACCGAGATGCGGAAGGAGGAGTCTGTTCTGGTGAAGACGGCGCTCATGTTTCTATCAGGACTTCAGGGCCTTCGCCTCTTCCGGACCTTGATGTCCGATGAGGTTTACCAATGGATTCTAACACAACCCACCCTCCGAACCCTCATCCTTCAACGATGCGATTTCACTCGAAAGGGCGATCACGAAGTAGACCTGGCCAGATCTAGGATTACAAGGCTCACGCTACTTCAGTCGTCTCCTGTTCTCAAGTTTCCCTTCGGCGAAGTCAGCAAGCTGTTCGCCCTCCGGCGCTTACAGGACCTGACGGTGACGGCACCCTTTTTCAACCACATTGCCACGCTCCTCGGACCTCCTCCTTCTCCGGCATCGCCTGATCCTAACTCGGCGTTACCTTGTCTTCCAACAGTACCCGGCCCTCCTCCAGTGTTACCTAACCTTCGGAGGCTCAGTATTCAACTACCCCCAGTAGGCCCCAGCGCTCGGGACCAAACAGTTTCCGCCGTTCCGTTATACCTATTTCTGCTGCACTCTCCCAACGTAACCCATCTCCTTTTGCAAGCCGGAGTCGAGGTAGACCCCCTGGAGATCTCCACACCTCGCTTGGAGCACCTCAAAGTTCTGCAAGCATCTACTGAGGTAGCGGACACCTTACGCACAGAGGCTGAAGGCTTAGAAACTTTGACGATGAATGGGATGCTGGAGCTAACCATGGTGGCTGGCTTGGGAGAGATGATTCGTCACCTCTCCCTGGATATTGGGACGGATGTGGTCTCAGCCTTAGCTCTTGCATTCCCGAAGCTGCTGTCCCTGGTCCTCCGACTACGCCCCGAGAATAGCAAAACCGATCTGAACGGCTTGCCTCATGCAGTCTCTGTGCTTGTGAGTCTTTTCTACGGCAGTCTCCTATTGTTCCCTAACTCAGGATGCGCTTGTTACAGATCTGGGTGTACAACCGGGCGCCGCAAGACCTTGCAAATCTTGCGAACCTCGGCCGCCTTTCCTTTCAGCTCAACACCGAGCTCGAACGCCATCGTCCAGGGACTGCAATAGTGTATAAAAACACAGAGAAGCGGGAGAGAAAGGCACTCGCGAGCTTGCAACAAACTCTGCCGTCCCTGAGAGAAGTTCGCCTACCGTCGGATAGGATTTGGAAGCTGTTCAATCTTGATGAAGGGTGGGAGGTTGTTTACAGACCTCCATCATTGTGATATTCCCTATGGACTTGCTTGAAATCATTTGTACCTGTCATAGTCAGTCGTATGTATTCCTGAGCACTCTCAAGGCCCTTGGGAGCCTGGCGGAAACAGTCCACGGTCTATTGTCCTTCGAAAATGTATCCTCCTTCCGCTTGACTGGCAAGAGGGAGGCTACTCGACGCACGTCTCCGGTCACGGTTGATCGGTACGGGACCCCGAACTCGGGGACCGGTACGGTGGGGCAGGACCCTGGTCATGGCTCGCGTTCGGAGCCGGATCTCGCCCAAACGGGTAGGTCTGAATTGATACTAACTTCCTGGGCTGATACGACCAGCGCACCGGTGCTCCTGCTATGGGCGGTTGTCGGTTGCGCCTAAGGGCTAGTTTGATCCATCTTTCTGGGACCGAATAGAAAGCATTATTTATTTCGAGATGGTTTGGGGACAGAAAGGGGGTGCAATGCTAGGGTTCAGCCTGGTCTCAGAAAACACTGCCGTGGCGGATGCATTTGCGAATAGAGTCGGCATTGACTGAGTTTAGTGAGTTCACATTACATTACATGATGTCGGAAGTATATCGACACGTTGCAGGCGTTTGGTCGACAACGTGTCGATTTAGATGGACGGCGACTTCGACGTTGACATGGACAACATGCGCCTGAAAGGGAGTCCCTAATACGTATATGCTTTTGGGCGCTGTAATCCATGATACATGATTATGTTCATACGAAGGCAAAGGAGGTCTGAAATTGAAGAGTTAGTAATACTTCCGTCTCGAACGTCTGTCGCCCATAGCCGGATCTCCGAAAGGACATGCTTTGACCACTGAGATGATATTTAATACTCTTCTTCGAACGATTTTACCATCAAAGCTATCGAATGCTGGTCGCTCTTTGAATTGGTCAATGGTAAGGAATAGGTTCCACCGGATGGGTCGTGGCAAGCCACACTCACGTGTATGGTATGCAGCGGACGTTGTACAGCTGGTCGTCTTCCACCATCGCAGCGCCTTCCTCAACTATGT
This sequence comes from Tulasnella sp. UAMH 9824, assembly GCA_019633595.1. NCBI lineage: Eukaryota > Fungi > Basidiomycota > Agaricomycetes > Cantharellales > Tulasnellaceae > Tulasnella > Tulasnella sp. UAMH 9824. Next base: position 57,640 of record WSUI01000109.1, on the reverse strand, counting down.
CGCAGAACACCCCTCGAGAGCTTTGGCGCGAGATATTCACAACCATGAGGGACGACGGAGATGACGACTGGCAAGATCTCTCGAAAGGGTCGCAACATCAACGCCGCTCGACTCTCGTTCCGCTGCTGCTTACGTGTCGCTATTTTCGGCACATTGCGGAGCCACTTCTCTACGAACATGCGGTCCTCTACGTAAACAAGGGAGGATCTCGCTCGGGAACCATCCTCGACGCTCTGAAAGCCAGGGAGGAAAGGAGGGGATGGGTGAAGACCGTGGTTGCCACACGGCGACCAACGGGCAAGAACGATAGGGATGACGGGTTGCCGACCGAGGAGTCTATTCTAATAGAGACAGCGCTCGCGTTCATCCCCGGGCTTCAGGGTCTTCGCCTGTTTCGGACCCTGATCTCCGACGACATTTACCAGTGGGTTCTGACACACCCAACCCTTCGGACCCTCATCCTCCAGCGCTGCGACTTCACCCAAAAGGGCCGTCACAAGATAGACCTGACCCAATCAAATGTAACAAGGCTAACACTCTCCCAGTCATCTCCGTTTCTCAAGTTTCCCTTCGGCGAAGTCAGCAAACTCTTCGCGCTCCGGCGCTTACAAGAGTTTACCGTGACCGTCCCCTTCTTCAACCACATCGCCACGCTCCTCTCAGCTCTTCCGACTCCAGCGTTGCATGACCTTCGGAGACTGAGCATCGAGCTCCCCTCTGGGAGCACGGGCATTCGGGACAGAAGAGGGTTCGCCGTGCAGCTTTTCCCCTTCCTCCTGCATTCTCCCAACCTCACGCACCTCCTCATGCAACCGGGAGTCACGGTACCACCCTCAGGTATCTTTCCATCTCGCCTGGAGCACCTCAAAGTTCTGCAAGCACCGGCTGAGGTGGTGGCAGCCTTGCGCACCGATGCCAAAGCCTTGGACACCTTGACCATGAATGGAATGCTGGAGTTAAATATAGTTCCATCGTTCGGGGGGACGATTCGACACCTCAACCTGGATATTGGAACAGATCTAGTGGCAGCCTCGGTGCTTGCATGCCCGAAGTTGCTATCTTTAGCCCTACGACTGCGCCCCGAAAATGCCGCAACCGGTTTGATTGCCATGCCTCATGCAGTTTCTGTGCTTGTGAGTCCTTTCTGCGCCACTTTCCCAATAATAATTAACCCAAGATATCCTCTGTGTAGATCTGGGTGCAGACAAAGGCGGCGCAAGACCTCGCCACTCTTTCAAGCCTCGAGCACCTTTCCTTACAACTTAGCCCCGAGATCGAACATCATCGTTCAGCTATGGGAACAATGCTAAAAAATACAGAGAAGCGGGAGAAAAAAGTCCTCATGAACTTCCAAAGGACATTGCCAAGTCTCACCGAAGTCCGCCTACCATCGGAAAGGCTTTGGAAGCTATTTGATCTGGGTGAGGGGTGGGAGGTTGTATTTAGGCCTTTGTCGTCATGATATTGCCTGTCGGACTTTCTGCATCATGTTTCAAACCATTCGTACCTCTGTTCTGGTCAACAGTATGTACTCCTTTTATGCCGAGTCCTTCCCGAGGTTGCCTGCGAGCTTGGGTACCCGAAACATCCCACGGTCCTTGTTGGGATTTCTTCATCGCCGCCGAATCCTCATGACGCAAGGTCGACCTCACTTCACCTCGACTCCATCAGGCTCGCAATCCGTCGCCTCCTCCCCTCCCCAGTGGCTTTCACCATCGCATCCTCCTTCCGCCTTTACTGGCACGAGGGAGACGACAACTTGACGCACGTCCGTAGTCGTTTGAACAGGCGGGAGAACACGTGCACGCGACCTACCATCGAAGTATAATTGAAGCCAAGATCAACCTGCTTCTCGATAGCCAAGTGGAGAGATGAGCGTCGACGTATCAAAAGATTCCTTAGCAAAGAGCAACTCTCAGAACGCGTTCCTCACTGCGTTCGCTACAAATGCCGGCAAGTCAACCGTCTTCATATTAACTTGGACCGCGTGCTCCAAGCCACCATCGCCCGCGTCTGACAGTCCGCTTCGTCCCCCAGCCGTCCTCGCGATCCAAGTCGGAGCTTTTACATATCTCAAGGGAAGGCTACATCGAGTCTACTCACCTCGTAGTTTTCTTCCACCGCCAGAGTAAGCCTCAACGGTGCCAAGAATTGTCTCCATGCTGACCCCCGTGTTTTGCCGCAGAAAGCGTGCCGAGAAACTGCCGAGCGGGCCTTGGAAGTGGTTCATCGCCCTCGTCACAACTCCCACAAAGGAGATAGTGAGTCCTGTTGATACCGTCTATGAGTTATTCTTATCTGGGGTTGGTTACGCAGATTCGAAAGAATGGGCTGGATGCCTATCTCTTTATTCGCTTCCTTCGGCTCCTCATATTCATATTTGGTTGTTTTACGATCATCACATGGCCTATCCTCATCACTGTAAATACTGTCGGAATTCCAGACAATGCTGGACGTGACGGACTCTCCAGGCTCTCTTGGGGCAAGTGAGTAGATAAGGATTCCGCTTGGCGGCCGACGTATCTCACCTAGACTGGCAACCAGTATACCAACAAACATGCAGATTCGCTACGTTGCACACATTATCATCGCATACATTCTAACATGTATGTCTCTAAAGAGGTTCCGCTTACTATTTGCTACTCTTCCGACTGACCCGCCATGTGCCTAGTCCTTGTCATCTGGGTCATCCGTCGAGAACTCGCCACTTTCATCAAGCTTCGCCATCAATTTCTCATTAGTCGCTCTCACTCTAAACTCGCTCAGTCCAAAACTGTTCTAATCACTAGTCTCCCCGACTCTATACAGTCGGAGCAAGATCTATTGAAAATGCTCACGTACGTCATCACCGCGTCACTGTATCCGAACGCCCCTGACATACAGATCTTTCGTACTTGCCTTAGGTTCGTACCAGGAGGCATCCACAAGATTTGGATATACCGACAAACAGGAGAATTGCCCGACCTCTTCGATGAACGGAATAAGGTCTGCAAGCAACTCGAGAAGGCCGAGGTCACGCTCCTTCGGGACGCTCTCAAAGCTAAACGCGAAAAAGAGAAGGCACGACAAGACGCAGAGCGTCAAGCGAAGAAACTAGCTACGAAGGCTGCTAAAGAGCGGAAGGGATCAGAAGAAACGACGGCCGCGATTGAGCTTATCCAAGCGGATGTAGAGAAGAACGAGCGGAACAGGGTTTCAGTTGCCTTTGGGAAGGTCGTCCGACCCACCCACAGACTGGGATGGGTACCGTTCCGCGGGGAAAGGGTAGATACAATTACCTGGTGCAAGGTGGGTGATGAATATTCCAACTGGAATGTAGTGGGATCGTTAATTGGAGTTAGGAGGAAATCGTTCGCTTAACAGAGCTGATCGATAAGGCTCGGAAGGACTTGAAGAAGGATCAGAGCCACGGTGCCGCGTTCGTGCAATGCGTTCGTGCGAATCTCATTACCCTCCTACTCGCCACTAATTTGGCTCGACCCTCTTGATAGAATCTTCAATTGGGTGCCAATATTCTCTCGCAAGTAATTGTGTCCGACGAGCCACTTCGGATGTACGATAAATGGACCGATGTTGCTCCTGACGATATCGTTTGGCGGAATATCGATGTACGGTAAATTTCGAGGCACTTCAGACTGTTATATTGACCCATCGAATTTGACTCTGCCTGGCAGGACTCCGGTTACGAAACTCGCGCTCGATACGTCATTTCCTGGCTGGCTATGATTGGGCTAATTGTCCTGTGGACATTCCCTGTCGCTTTTGTGGGACTGTTGTCCAACGTTAGCTCTCTGTGTGCCAAAATCCACTGGCTGGCTTGGATCTGTCGATGTGAGTCTCACCTCATTGACATACCCGGCTGATAACCGACTGACTACCTGCCATCATCTCATCTCCCCAGTGCCCAACATTCCCCAGGGTATTATCCAGGGTATTCTCCCACCCGTGTTCCTCGCAATTCTTTTCCTTATTCTACCATGGATTCTACGAGGTAGGTGGAGAGTGGTTTGAAGGGTCTGACTTCCGCATTCTTTTGCTGGTGAGCTAAAAGGCAATCCATGTGAATGCAGGCTTGGCGTGGTACGAGAATATTCCTCGATGGTCTCTCATATCTCTCAGTGTCTACAAGCGATACTATGTCTTTCTCGTCGTTCATGGTTTCTTAGTGGTAACGTTGTCATCTGGGTTGACTGCATCTATACCGAAGGTCAGCCCTCGTTCACGAGAAATGCAGCTATGTAATTTGGGCATCGCTCACGTTCTTTGTTCCACACGTTTGCAGATCTTATCCAATCCCGGAAGCGTTATCGAAGACCTTTCCACGAGGCTTCCAGATGCATCCACATTTTTCCTCACCTACACGGTACGACAGGATAATTCTGTGTTCAACTACGTTACACTGAATCTTGGTGGGGGGATACTAGGTTACAGCGGGCCTCGCTGGTGCAGCATCCGCCCTTTTGCAGCTTGCCGGTCTGGTCCTATACTTTGTCCACCGTTGGCTATTCGGTGACACACCGAGGCAGACATACCAGAAGACCTGGGTCATGCCTACTGTGAGCCCTGGAGTTCTTTTTAAGAGGTGGTCCTTCGCTAACCGGCTGCTCTCTAGGCCGACTTCGGTGTCATTTTACCTCGAATTTCTCTCATCGCGACCATTGGGCTTGCCTACAGTGTCATTGCCCCTGTTATCAACGGTCTCGCTCTCTTAGCGTCCTTCCTCTTGTGGGTGGCATGGAAGTATCTTTTCACGTGGGTCTTTGACCAGCCCGACGCAGGAGAGACTGGTGGATTGTATGTGAGTAGATGCCTTCAGAGTTTTCTTGTAGAACAACGGGAATGTTTACGCAAAAATGTTTCACGCAGTATCCTTTGGCGTTGGGGAATCTCTGTAAGTGATTATCGCCTGCTACGATTAAAGCGTGAAGAAGGGCATGCTTATCGAAACGACAATACATTAGTTATAGGCTTATACATCGAACAGATCTGCTTGGCAGGCTTGTTCTTCCTAGCTACGGACTCTCAGGGCAGGAGGTCATCAATTGCCCAAGGCGTATTGATGGTCGTTCTCCTCGCCATCACGCTCGCTGCGCACGTTCTCTTTGTTCATAGCTATGGTCGTGAGTGTTGCTGGAATTCTCATCTCGAAGATGATCTAATGTCTGCCTTCAAAGCTCTTACTAGGAATCTACCGACTGTCCTCTCGACTAAGAAGATCCAAGATCGCTGGGAGCGAAAACAGCGGGGCGATCATCAAATTCTTCCTGACCTTTTTGATCGCGAACGTAGGTCTATGTGCATAATTCCCGCCATAAAGAATATTGAATTCCACCACTCTCTCACACAGGAGTATCCAAACTCGTGCGTCGTAAACTCAAGATTGAAACGAAACCTGTGGATGCAGCTGCTATAATCGCGGAGGAGAAACGAAAAGAAGTAGAGAAGATGGAAGAGAAAGAGCAGAAAGTCAAAGAGAACGCGCACGACTTGGAAATGCTCAAGGCCGTCGTCAACAGTAGCTTTGTCAACGGGACGAGAGATACTCCACCCGGGGAAAAGACGTTGGAACAAGCAATTTCTTCGTCCGTCGACCCCAACATCGGGACGAGTGGATCCATGACAGCTACGCAGCCAGTCCCTTCTAATCAGCAACAACCGGTGTCTACACCTGGTGGCACGGGTCCGGAGCAACATTCTTATCCGCCCAACACGGGCGCTCCTTTGTCTAGGCAAAGCACCAGTGGTTCCAATGTACCCCCAGGATCGAAGGGCAAATCGCCTGAAACTGCAGATGCAACCCCTGCTGTGACGCTGCGACCAGGGTTCGATAGTCAAACGAAAGACAACTCTGACGACGAGGAAGACGACGATATTGAGGATTGGGCGTACGTTACCGATGTCCTCTCACTTTTGCCTGCGTTTTGCTGACGATCCCGGTACAACCCAGCTTCAACCACCCATCCACTTACAAGCCAACTCCAATTATCTGGATACCGAAGGACGATCTAGGATTGTCAGTTTTACTAGTAGAAGAGTTGATGAAGGCAGGTGTCTCTGCAAGCGACGCCGAGGCAACCATCGACGAAAAGGGCATCGTGCAAGTCTTCCGAAGCCCGCCTGATGAAGAATGGACCGGAGGGCACGATCGCTAACCCCACACACGTATTCAATCATAGTACCGCTGTCTATCTCGTACACCATTCTTTGGATTCTACTATCTTGCATTTAATCGGATCGCATTTTCATTTCGTTGCGTCAGTCGGGTTGGGCCATGCTGCGAGCAATTCGGGACTTTGGACCAGTGCCGCGAAATCCTCGAGCCGCTCGCAAGCCTCAAGCTGGGCTAGGAATGTTTTGAAGTAAGGTGTCCTCTGGCTATATTCGCGTGAGCGGCATAGATAGAGACCAAGAACAGGACATCCTACCATTCCACCCGTGACGAAAAGAATGATTTGAGGTGGTGTCGAATACTGTATGCGGAAGCAACGGGATAAGTAGAACATAGAGAGAGATACTCGAGAGCTATCTCTCGCGGATGCAGGTACGGTGGCCCTTCCAAGATACTAAGCACTGGGTGAACGACGGACCACGGAGTAAAGCTTGATCACACAGCTTACGTTGGATTCGCAAGGATCGCCTCGCCAAGCATGAGGCCAGATGCTCCAGTTTCAGCGATATTGATTGAGCAATCTTCAATCTTTTCGACGTTCCCGTTGCTGATGACTCGTACTGACTTGTCCACCCCAGATTCCTGGAGGAATTCGATGGTCTGCCGGACCCAGTCGAGTTGAGCCGGACCAGCCCTTCGACGGTTTGCGGAGACATGTCTTGCATGTATGACAATAAGAGAAGCACCCGCGTGAACTAGTCTTAGAGCCAACTTTGGAGTATCGGTAGCCGGGTTACACAAGCGGATCTTGACATGCACGGGAACGGAGAGAGCCGAAGCCATACTCGATACTGTCCAAGGATTAGGAAGCTTGATAAAGTGCATGATTTGGCTCGAGAAATTTACCTATTTCTTCGACGAGTGGCCAGTCCTTGCGACCAAGCAAATATCCTCCAAAATGCCCTTGCCGAGCGTAGTCCTGAGGGCATCCTAGATTGATGTCTATGAGAGAAGCAGCGGTTGGACGTGCACCCCTGCAATATAATGAATAACAACAGACCCACGGCGTCACAGTATGGCTCAAATAGCCGAGCGGCTTCCACCATCTTCAGTGGCTCATTTCCTGCCAGCTGAACTACCACAGGTCGCGATAGAGGCTCATCCGAGGCCATTTTCAAATCTTTCAACGCGAGCTCTTTGTATGAGTTGTCATCTAGGATCTTACTTGCCAGCCACATCTGAGTGTAAGCAAGAGTTACGCCATGTCGGCGTGTCAATATACGAAAGGGAAGGTCCGACTGGTTAACCTATGCCAAGTCATCAGAAAAGTCCAGCAAGGTCACAGAGTAAGTGACGTGCCATGGGTGCTGCTATGAAAGCAAGACACTTTTCGGGAAGACCTTTAGAGGCCATGAGAGGGTAGAACGTACTGCGGTGCAAGGTTCAAAGTAACACAGCAATCGGATCGTGCTAGTTGTTGCATTTTCCACGTGGGAAGTGCCAGTGGGACAGACAACGACACCTACTCACCAAATCCTCAAGTCATCGACTTACATACTATTATCCAATATCTATTGCTAATGCTAATAGAGAATCTTAGGACTCGTTCTTTTGATGGCGTTCGACTGACCCCAGTCCGACTCTTTTCCTCTGATGCCTAACCACGCCCTCAGGCTTAAGCTTCGGAGCTCTTGATCATGCGCAGGCCCTCGTGGCGACACCCGTAACGTATTCTCCTATGAGTGATACTTTATTTGAAAGCGTTGCTGAGATGGTGAGGTAGTGAATTCATTGGGCGTCTCAAATTGGTTGATCGTTTTACGGATATCCCCAATTCAAGCTCTTCCATTTTCGGGGTCCCCACAAACGGATATAATGAGCTTTAATCGATGACAAAAGAGTTAAAAGTTGGATTTATGTTGCTTTCGCGAAGTATTTGGCTTTGGGAGGATGCCAACGCTCAAGATAATGCGCATCCTGCATCTGGCGCTCATATGATCATCGACACAGCGGGTTAAGTAGTATCTGATTCCTTCAACTCTGGCGTCTTCCATGAGAGTAATTTCATAGAATAATCTTCTCGCTGTATAACAGGGGTACTAACATAGATCGTTCAGGTGTGAATCTAATTCGGAAACGAGCATTAAGTGGGGATCAGCTCTACCCGTCTGATTCTACGCGTCCTATTCATGGACCACCACTTCTAGCCTTTGGGAACTCTATACCCTTGTACGAGTGACTTTTATCACTAATGGTATGACCCCTAGAACGATTGGATGAGCTCAATACCAATTCGGATGGAAGAAACCCCGAACCTCCAGTTGGAAGATTATAGTCTGGATGATCAGTGAGGTTAAATGTCGCTGAGATGACTTTGTCATGAGCAACCAAAGCCAAGTCTGTGGACGTTACGCCGCGTGTTAGCTCCTGCCCCGTGCCCGTTTAGGAATCACTACTCACAGGTATCGTTTAATGTGAATACACGATCAAGCACACCCTTAACCCTCTCCTGAACATGTTCCGTGGGCTCTCTTTCCTCCTTCTTCCATAACTCATCGTTCTCTGTGAACCCTGCCTCAAACTCGAATCTTGGGAAACGCTCGTGAATCCAGGTCTTGTTGTGCCTCCAATCCGACGTCCTTAAGCCATATGCGTCTCGGATATTCTCGACAATCAATGGTGGAATAGAGTCGACCACGCCAGTAAAGCTGATGTTGAATGTGAACAGAGTTCGGCGAAGAGGACTGACGAAGAGCGCTGTCGGAAGGGGGATGCCGCCGCCGTTTTGCATTTCGTTCTTCCAGATCGCGTTCACCCGCTTCGCCTGTTCGATGCCGTTTGGAGTAAGTTTTGCATCTGGCCCCCAAGTGATGGTGCCGTTGCCAGTCAAGCGGCCCCATTTCCTTTGAACGGATTTCAGTATGGAGTCTCCTTGCGACCCATGCACGAAATGTCTCACCTATCCCACTCCTTCGAGCATGGAAGAAGGTCGTTAAAATAATCGGAAGGATCAAAAGGACTTGAGTATGATTTACCTCCTCGCCGTAATAATCTAGACCCAAGTTGTCTGAAGTGAGGAATTGGGTCCCATGAGCCGTTGATCTAGATCGTGCGTCTGGCCTACTCACGGTATCCTTCTCCATGCCGACCAAGGAAGAGCACCTTGTATGTTGTATTTTTATCAGACTTTTTATTCATTCTCTTGATCTTCTCTCGGAACGTATTCCAATACTTGCCGTGACCGTCGATCAGTCCGAACCGCTTCGGAGACTGCACATGTAATGAGAGCCATATTCGTTTCACCTGATATGAGCCAAAGAAGCTTACGGGTCCTATTTCGGTGGCATTAGCTCCCCATATGCTTTGTTTGAAGAACCCTGGAACCGCCTGTGTTAAAGCCCGGTTAGCTGTCGAGGTCCTCGAGACGTGAAAAGTCAGGTGCAATGCTTGCCGAGTATTCGAGATTCCAGGCCTCTTTTGATCCATGCGAGCTTCGTAGCTTACTGATATCGAACTCCAAGACTACGCGACGAGTCAGGAGAATAATAGCCGCGATAACTAGGCAATACTTCGAAAGGGGCAGGTAATCAGATGCTTGGTCCGGTCCCGAAGTAATTGGGCGCGGGCGCACTCCCAGTATTCGTCTCAGAGCATGGTCACGGTTTCCTCTTAAGCCTGGGCTTGCGTTGATCCCCCCTGCATAATGTCCTATTTCACACTGCGCGGCTTCCAGATCGCTTGAGTACTTCTCTTGGGGAATTCGGACTGATCCCCCCAAGCGCTTGATGTCGCTATCCATGATTTTGTAGAGTACGTTAAAGATGAGAGGTGAGTGGTTCTTTGGATGGGTACAGGGGAGAAGCGATAGCGAGCCTTAAATAGCAGGTTCTCACCAGCCCGCCGTGAGGCATGAGCTCTGCAGCCACATGGCTGACGTCAGGTTTTCTAATGCATAAGGACCGATCGCTTCGAGGGGTTTTCACGAACGTTCGCTGATTTGGACAGTCTGGGGTGGTACAAGACCGAGGCCAAGCTATCCGTGCCAGGCAATAGGTCTGGAAAAACCATTTGCTGGTACGGGTGGCGGATTAGGCCAGGGTGCGGCAAGCGACTTGAGACATAATGTGGTGGAACCTGGCTATGGTTTGGCGCCCGTAACGAGCCCAGAGAACTACAGAGGCCCAGAGGCCCAGAGCGCCTTTCGTTGACAAATGCCATTGCCACTATTGGGCAAGATTGATGAGCGACGGGGATCCCTAAAGATATCACGCTATACCGACGCCGCGCCGTGGGATCGTGTTTCGGAGCGGTTCAAAGTGATGCGAGCATTGCCAATCATTATCCATAGCCCAAGTGTGCCTCGAGCGTGGGCCCTTCTAGGCCACAACAACCATTTAGGCGGACCGATCGCATTTTGTGACTATCGGCTCTCATCGACTCTATTCCCCTTTTGCCAAAATACTTTGACCGAAGCTCACGGCGATAATCATGCTGAGACCTCCCAATCCAACTCTTCATTCTCGACCTTCCTCCTTGATGGCTTAGTAGCTATCTCGATCTCGCGGTGTAGTGTCATTGAAAGGAAGTGACCAACTTTAGAATGAATCGACCCCCTTGGGTTTTACACCGATATGTTTGCATAAGAGATTGGATTGGAACTACGATTGAGTTTTGAGTCTTGTCCCAAAAAAAGAGGGTCAAGGTCATAGCGGAACTCTTTCTGGTAATTCTCTTCAATGCTTCCCGGGTTAGTAGCTAATTCGCGTGGGTAGTTTTTCCGGGCCGCCATCCTCACATAAAATTGGCTTCCATAGCGATATACAAACTCCGGGAACTCGCCCATCTGCGCTACTGCGTAAGTGATATTGACTTCTTTCAGCGCTATACCGGGCCCATCTCAACAGGCCCGTTCCTCCGGATGAGTCGACACCGTAGGCCCCACGCGGGTCGCGGCGACTTTCAAACCGCTCAAGCGGCACTATATCCCTCTCCGACGCAGCGACCCCCTCCTTCCGTGGACCTTACTGTGACACATCTCGGTTGGCTCCTTCCCGGCCCTCTAAAAGAGGCCTACTCTTAAGCGTAATGCCGCCTTGAGTGATTGTATAAAGCGCTCGAAATACCATTCGGACGCATTCACAAGTATCCAATACCCTCATACGACCCCCAAAAGCAATGTCTTCTCCAGCCCTCAGCGAACTCAAGTCCACCTTATCAGGCGAAATTGTCGGCCCAGGAGAAGAAGGCTACGACTACGGCATTGCCCGTTGGAGTGACAGTTGCTCAAAACCTGCGACCTACGTCGCGTTTCCACGGAACGCAGAGGACGTTGCAGCTGTAATTAATTTTGGGAGATCAGAAGGCCTTGAGCTCGCTATTTGCGGAGGAGGGCATTCCTGGTCGGTGGGTGCAACATTGAAAGACCCGCCACGAAATTCTGCCCTGACATGAACTCGTGTAAAGGGTGCCTCGTCAACCACAGGACTTGTTATCCATTTGGGAAAATATTTGAACACTACCCGATGCGATCCTGAGGAGCGTTTACTTTACGTTGGAGGTGGCGCTCTTTGGGAGACAGGTAAGTTGCATCGCGGCAGTGGAAGGTCATCCTTTGAGTAACGTCCAGATATCGTTCAGTCGACAAAGCTGCGTACGAACATGGCTTAGCCACCGTTGGCGGAACTGTAAACCACACAGGAGTTGGAGGGTGAGCTTATAATATGTGACAACTGGGAGATTTGAAAAGCTGATTGGTATATTTTAGACTCACCCTTGGTGGAGGTTATGGGTGGCTTTCTGGACGGCACGGGGTCACTAGCGACAATCTTGTCCAGGTATAGTTCACAGAACTCCATTCATCCCTCAGCCTCTAAACGGGCCTGTCTCGTCTGTAGATAACCGTCGTTTTGGCCTCCGGCGAAATTGTAACGGCTTCTGAAACCGAACACCCAGACCTTTTCTGGGGATGTCGAGGCAAGTACTGCGGCTGCATTATGTAGAGTGAGACTTTTCCTTCTTACAATCTCTGAGCAGGTGGTGGTTCCAACTTCGGAGTTGTCACCGAGTTCGTCTTGAAGGCACACCCGCAACGCCCGGCTGTATTTGTTACAATCCTAAACTTCCCAGTCCGCAAGCTTGAAACGTTCATAGAAGGCGTTGAAAACTGGTTTGAAACAGTAACTCCAGACGAAGCTTGCGCGTTCGGGTTCACTCAAGGTGGACCTCAGACATCGGTGAGTTTCCCATCCCAAAACAGAAGAAGCTCGTGTTCTAACAAACATGTAGCCCGACGGTCCATCCATCCAAATGATCTATTTCTACAACGGAAGCTCTGAAGATGGGAGAAAGGCGGCAGAAAAGCTGTACAACATCGGTATCCAGACCAAGTTTCTCTCGGCCGTTGATAACCGGCTGATTATTGTTGTTTCCAGGACCAACTAGCGAAATGCCTTTCAATGAGCTGCCTTATGTTCAGCTAAATAGTATGATGGTATGGTTTTTCCTTTATTGTGTGCACATTGATAATATGTGATTCACGGACCGTATAACAGAACCAAGCTAGTGCCCATGGTGGACGAAAGTACATGAAAGGGGTGACGGTGCAACCCAAACGTACGACATGAACCGACCGATGATTATTCATTGCTTATTTCCTTGATCTCCAGTTACCCTAGAGACCGCGAAAGCTCTGCTCGCCACTATGAACGAATCGGTAAAGGACAACCCAGGATTCCTTGTCACGGGTTGCCAGTTCGAGTATGTACCGAAGTCTGCGATCACCTCGGTTCCGTTGGAGTCGACCGCTTTCACCGGTCGAGGAACAGTAAGGTCCAAATTCCTGTCATGAGTTCTGTGGTGGTTGACTCGCTGATTTGACAGGGTCGTGAATGCCTTCTCTTTGCTATGTACACCGACCCCTCGCTGGATACAAGGGCGAGAGACACCATTCGCGACTGGTCCCACGTCCTTTCTGAAAGGAGTACGATCGCCACACATGGAGGAAAGGGAGATGAAGCTTATGTGCCTTCATACACCAACTATGATCCCGAACCAAGGAGCGCTGCACTCGCTTTTGGGTCTAATTACAATAGGTTGCGGGAGGTGAAGAGAAGATACGATCCGGAGAACGTATGGAGGAAGTGGTATCCTATCGAACCCGCCCCTTTGACCGCCTAGTATGTCCAACTTGGAGGTTCTCGATCTAGAAGATAGCCCTTTCCTAAGTAAATAGGGCTAATCAATGAAATTGTTCTGGTGGAATGTACAGCTGTGATAACTATTTTCATACCTCGGGCTTAGTTTTGCATCTACGTCTTGGAGACAATGGAAGCTACCCCCGGACGCGGAACGCAAGCCGCTGGTCCCCTGAACATTCCTTGTCCGAAAAGAAAACTACTGTCTTTCAAAGATACAGCAGCCTGAAATTGTGTTCAATGAGGGCTCCAGCCGAGGCACAGCTAGCCAACCAGATACTGAAGCGTTGCCGATCGCTTCACGAGGAAGTGAAGGACAGACTCCTTAAATCTATATTGCCTTCAGTCTCTATATCACACTACTTCGGTACTTATTAATACAACTGTAGAGTAGGACAATGATATTACACATTCAGATTCGTTAGACGGACTGCCGCTTAAGTTTTCTCTTTTCCCGTTCCTCCTCTTCGTAAACGAGATCGGGGTCTCGCATCTTGACCTCGGGTAGAAGCAGTGTGAACACAGCGCCACCAATAGAGCAACCGAAGAAGACTAAAATTTTAGCAGTCAGCTCGCAAATCTACGAGTCACTGGTTTTCCAATACTTACTCCAAAGCACAGCGGGTGTTCCGATCTTATGGCTCAGTGAGTTGAATGCCAGCGCAGATATGATGGCACCGGCTTTCCCACTTGCAGCTGATACACCATGTGCAAATGCTTTGAAGCGCGTCGGGAAAACCTCTGCTGGATAGATATAGGTTGTTCTAGTGGCAGAGCCCACGCCGACGGAACATACTCGAGTTAGCGAATGTCATTCTGTGACGTGAGCGAGATGGAACGTACGAATTCGCACCAAAGTTGAAGAAGAACTGTAGCAACGCAAAGTTGACGATGAAAGCCGGTTTACTGAGCTGGTAGAACCGACCGGCCATGATGCCCACTAGAACACGAAAGTCGAGTTATTAGCTAAGTTGCGGTAAACATACGTGCCAAACGTTGCTCACAAAATAGGGCCTCCATCAAGAACCCAAAGAATTGGATCTTCCATCTGCCCAAGTACTCGATAGTGAGGACCGTTGCATAATACCCGGGGACGAAGCCCAAAGCGGTAATAATCAAGTTGCCAATTGCCAGTCGGTGGAGCTTCTCCCAGGCCGTCGTGCCCGTCTTCCCGTCGAAGCCGATCTGCTGAAGCACGACGTTCTGGTTCAGGTTGATTCCGTAGAAGCTACGTCGATTCCGTAATCAATGCGAAAGCGAAACGATGAGCCGAATGGGAACATACGCGATATCGAGAAGGAACCAGCACATGCAAGTCCCCAAAAGGATTTTGAGATGCCTCCATTCGGAGAAATATCGTATGAAATCCATGAACTGCCTCTTTTTTGCGACGGCAGCGGCTTTTGCTCCTTGTCCTTCCTGTTCGTCTGCTGTGCTGGCTGGAGGTTCAGTATGGACTACAGTTGCATTCTCAGATGAGCCAGAAGAGTGAGAGCGAGTGGCTGAGACAGGAACAGGATTTTCGTGGATCGTCACGCCAGCCGCTTCCGCCTTTTCCTTTTTCATATATTCTTCGAAGTACGATTCGTCGGCCATCTTTTGCGCCTCTTCATAGCGGCTCGATTCGGGTAAGCATAGGCGTTGGTAAAGAGTGCCAAATGCTGGGATGAGGGACGCCCCGACCACGATTCGCCACACTGAAAGTTGGGCACGCTGGTGAACATTGGAGTCTCAAGAGGGCCAGCGTCAACCCACCTCCATCGACCTTGGAGACTTCTCCCTTGGTTTCCATCACATGGCGGTAGCATTGCAAAACGATCATGAAGATTATACTTCCCATGAAACTACCCCAGCCTTGATTGCTGAAGATGTAGGCCAACATCGTTCCCCGCTTGCGGAGATTGGCGCGATCCGAGGTAACCGACGCGGACATGGGGTAGTCGCCTCCAACGCCTACGCCGAGAAGAATACGGAAGACGCCGAGGTATATGAGCGACCCATTTGGGGAGATCGATCCGGTGGGAGTTGTGAGGCACAGGATGGTCGCGACGATGATGAGCTCTAGCTCTTTGCCGTCTGCGTGCCAAGATTCGTGGAGGATTAGCCACGTTCAATAGTCTCGCAACGTGATTGCTTACAGACAGCTTTTCTACCCCAAGCATCGGCCAAATACCCAAAAAGGAACTGTCCAATCACGCTTCCAATGTTCGCACCAGCTTTCATGAAGCCTTCCAGGTTGGCAGGCAGAGAGTGGCCGTCGTATAGACGATACTGGAGCATAGTTGCGACAGGCTGCAAGTCAAGTGAGCCTAAGTACTGCAATGTCCTTACGGAACCCCAAGACGCTACTTACGTTGATCACGAAAAGGTCATAAGCTGTTAGTATTCAGTGGGGTCAGCAAGCGTCTAACGAGCGCCTGATATGCTACAACTCACCATCAAGGAAGAAGCCAACCTAGAGAATAAAAAAGATCTACGCTAAGTATTGCGCTCTATTAGACAACTGTAACTCTTTCACCTACCCCAGCAATGCCTAGAAGTTTGATCTCGGGGCGAGACAAGATGAACGGTGGCCGATGCGAATCGTCTTGCTCTACCTCTTCAAGTTTGGCTTTTCGAGTTGGCTGGTCGGCAGCAGCATAGTGGGAAGCCATTCTTCTGAGCGTCAAGAGGATAAGAGGGCGAAGGGAGCTTGGCAGAAGGAAGAGCGTCGGGGGCAAGTATTATAAGGCATGGAGAGTTTGAGCAACGACATTGAAGCACGTTCGTAAAACTCGGGAGTAGTGTGGACGTTGCGCTCGACTGGGATGTGGATTAGCTCCACTTCAACCAAAAAGAAGTTTGGCGCTTCGACTGGAGATCAGGCGGCATTATCGGCATGCTTGGACGTCATTGCGGCGACTGGTATTTCTCCCAGCTTCAAGCCCCCCGTCATAAGCCGGCTTGGATTGGAGGCCACGCGAAGGCTATAGATATCGTGAGGTGCGAATGATGCTCGTAGTGTTGTTGACGGAGAAACCGGCGACTCAGGGAACTCCGTGTGAAAGGTTTCGTCATCGTTCCGACGGCCCACTTAAAGTTGGAAATATCTCAAGGTCGAACGTATGTGAGGAGTATCAAGCCCGTCTCTTCTCCTTTACCAGACGACTTGTCTCGGTGACCGAGACTTGACGTCATGTCCAAGGGTGCTGCATTGGAATCTCACGATAATGGTAGCAGTTATAGTGAAATTGCTGAGGTGCGATGCCCTTTATACGTTAAGAGAACTGAGAAACTGGACTATGTGTTCCTACTGGAAGCTGATGGCTTGTATTCCAACAGAAAGCTACCTGTGGCTGTTTGCCACTACAACAGTACCGCTGTCCTATACCTTAAAGGAACGCGGAGTCGATCCAGCTAGTAGAGCCCAAGACGGTCCTGGAGAACAGCGAGGCTTAATTCGAATAGAAGAAAATCACAGAGAAGGAGTGACTCACGAGATGCTGATGCCCGAGCTGAGATTCGTGGCGAAGCTTGCCCTGCCAGACTTCCAGGCGCCAGCGCTACATTAATGATCGAGTTCATCAGTGTCTCAGGTTCACTGTATCAGAGTTTCTACTAACCCAGAGTTGTTGTATTCTCCGAACAGAATATTGTCAGTTCGCGGGTCGCTATCGCTCCAGTTCTTCCAACCGGCAGTGACGATGTTGCTTCCGAGGACCTAGTAAGTGGGCGAGACGTTTCAGTGGGAGAACCCTTGTTACATCAGTTGAAGTAACTTACGGAGTTTTGGAAAACAACACGGGCGTAATTCCTATGACGCATGTTTAAGTAATTGCCTACAGGCAGTCATGCATAACACACCTCCATGGACGTCCGAGGTAGACGCTGCCCGAGCCCTGGACGGTCGTGTGGTCAATCACATAGTAGTTGGAGTCGCTGGTGGATCGTCCGCTCGCGGTGATGTAACCGCTTCCGACCTGATTTATGTTGGACGTGAGACAAGAACGCTAGCAGGTTCTTCATGGGAACGAACCGTGTTGATCGTGCCGCCGGTAATCCAGATGGAAGCTTCTTGACCGAAGATGAAGTCGACGGAACCTTGAATGAGAGTCTTTCCGTAGAATTGGGTACCCTTGTTGGCGAGAAGAGTATCTTGGTAGCCACGGATCTGGCAACCGTAGGCTGCGAAAGTGCCAGCCTGGACGGACAAAGCGATGGCTTGGGCTTGGTCGATGGGCTTGCCGAAGGTGTTCTCAATGTTCAAGTTGTAGACTGAAAGCGGCGCGTTTAACAATCGAACTACGGGTACCGTAGCTCGGGTGAACGTGCAACTTACGCTTCACACCAGTTGCAGAAACTCGGACCGTGCCGCTAGCGTCGTTGCTGCCGGCGGCTCCAGCATAATTGTTGCCGCTGATGGTGACGGTGTTAGAGCCTGAAGTTGGAAGCCACTTAATCCAAGATCACGAGGGAAGACATAAATAACGCACTGTATGACAGTTTGTTGGACGTCTGTCCGTAGATGGTGATACCCGAACGAGAGATGACAACTTTTTCGGTGTAATTGCCGGGGTATACGAAGATCACGTTGCTGCGTTACCAACGGATATGATCAGCTCATGACGTGTTCGGCATTCTATAAGCCCACCTTGATGTATCAGCGAGTGCTTGGGTAATGGTGCTATACTTTCCTTGACCATTCTTTCCGACTATGTCAGAGGGTCAGTTAACTCACCGAAAGGCCATCAAAATTGTCACAAGCTCACCGGTGATGGCGCCAGAAGGTGGGGTGCTGGATGAACCTGTGGCAGTTGTGGTCTTGCTGGTGGTAGAGGTAGTGGTAGTCTTGCTGGTGGTTGCGGAAGTGGTTGAAGTCTTTGTAGTAGTGGTTGACGTCTTGGTGGTCGTGGTCGTGGCAGCTTCATATGAGGTATAGTATTAAGATTGTAATCAAGTTGCCAATTTCTTTGCATGACATACCCGTGCCCGCAACACACTATGCAGGTGGTAAAAGGTCAGAAGAACATTCTGGGAGACATCTGTTTCGTCGTTCTCACCTGGGAATACCCTGGATAGAAGAAAGAAAGACCATTGGATCAGATACAGAAGACTCGATAGAGGTGCGGCCTTACAGTCGTTTGAATACTGGCAGACAGCACCTGAAATGTTGCATGAGCTTCAACTTCAGAGCCCTAAGAATACACCCACTTACCAGCAACGCACTCCGTCTCTCCAGTATAACCGATTCCACCACATTGCCCTGTTCAAAGAGCCCACTAAGGCGCTGCAGCCTTTCACCTCTAACTTTTGTACATACCATACAGCGGCACTGCCGCGGAGGCGAGAGCGGGCAAGATAGCCAATCCAAAGAGCGCGAACTTCATAATGGAGGCGCAGACGACGTGTAATTCGAGGAGGGTTTGGGATCGCCAAGATGACCTCCAGCCTAAGCCGAGTTAAAAACGACCGTGGACGGAGCCGACGGCCCGCGCAGTTGTGCGGGCGGCTACCAGCGGCGGGAGAAGAGCAACGCGGGAAATTACCGTGTTTTCAGCGGACCTTATTCGATCATCCTTCTTGGCAGGGACGAAGCAACGAACCCTTCTCGTAATGGCTTCAGTATATTGCGGAGGAATAGTGAGGCAGTCACGAGTTGCTTCGGGAGCCGCTTCGATTAGCCTTGGCGCGACCGAACGCGGCCTGTGGGTCCCAAACCCTTCCGTAAAATGGCGACTGCCCGGTGAAAATACGAGGGAGATTTACGCAGGAAGAAGTAAGATGAAGATTTTCTTCGCAAAGGTCTCTGCTTTCGATGGTTGGATGCCTTCGATCGGGCGGGAAGGGTCGAACCGCTGGGCCGCCGGTGGGGTCGGGACGCTGAACCGTTGGAGGCCTCCCAGAAACGTGTTCATGGGCCGGAAGTAGTCCTAGTATTGCTCAGAATTCCGTTTGCAGGTGCTTTCCAATTACTCCAAATCCGTTCATAACGGCAGGAATGACTACCGGGAGAGACAATGTTCACACGGAGAAATTAATGTTGGAACTCGGGGGTCGAGAGAGCGCGCCACGCATCGGACCAGCCTGCATGGGAGGCAGAGCTTGTCACTCGATTTCAATGCACGAGTTGTTATTCCACGGAAAGTCGCTACCGCCTTCCCCACCAGCCGCCCAAGAATCCCGTGATCCCACCTCCTGTTGACGCCTTCGCAACAACGGGACTCCTCCTGCCTTCCTCCTCGCTGTCTTCCTTCTCATCCTCCTCGTCTTCCTTGTCAACTTTGGCCTTTGGAGCCGCAGTTGGTTTCTCCACCCGTTCCGCCACAGCCTTTCCGGCCCGTTCATTAATGCGATCCAGCGGCGACTCAACGTAGTTGAAAGCAATGTCGAAGAACAGCGGCTTCTTATGCTTCTTCGAAGCTCCCCCGGACTCGCCCTCAGTGGTGACCGCCCCTCCGTTAAACGCGAACCAATCCTTCTTCATCTTTAGTGCGTCGGCTTCGAGGTCTTTCGACAACGATTGGACGTCGACGGCGTTGTCAAGAGGGTAGAAGAAAGCCACTTCCGCCGGAGCAGGAATCGAAGGATCGAGGCCGCCTGACGAAGTTCCTTCCCGAAGGTGGATTTCGGCTCGGGAGTTCAGTGCAACCGATTGGGCGTAATTCTTTATGGAGGCATGAGCCAGGGAAATATAACGACATCTGCAATGATATGGAGAGTAGCATCAGCCGCAAAATCATTCACAGTTAATACGCTGATGGGTCATACCTCCTGGCTTTCGTGAATGACAATCGAGCATCGATCGCGGTCGAAACCTCCGGACTCTCGTCGGTAATGCTCAAGCTCCGCATTTGTTCCAAACTCTGCAGCACGGTGTCCAAGTTCTTGATCACAGCTGGGTATACTCGGGGGTCTAATGTCCCTTCGGGTGATTTCGACGAGGTAGCCGAAGGAAGTTTGACCGGACTGGCTTGAGGGTGAATCAAAGCGTCTGCTAAGAGGAGGTCGCGTTGTATACGGTGGGCGAGCAACTGGTAGGATACGAAGGCGTGGATGAAATGAGCGTCACGGGTACCGGCAGCACCCGATGCAGCCTGCAGGGAGGGGTTGTTCTATCCGGGTTTGCAGACTCAGTATGGAACGTAAATCGAATTGCCCCGAAACCATCTCACCTTCTGAGCCTCCGCTAGTCTCCTTGCGACCGCCTCTGCGTCACTCAACGTGGAGAGAACACCGTCAAACGCTGCAATCCTGACCCTTGACGCTTTCGCATGTCCTGAATCATCCGAAACGACCGGCTTCTTCTTCCCGCCTGATTCGAGTTGCTTGACGGCGTGCTGGACCTTGAGCAGGGCGTCGACCAATTCCGGGCTGCGGACTGGCACGGGCTCTCCTTCCCATATGAATGGTTCCAGAGTTCCACCCGCAGACGATGAAGCTGCCCGTTCCGACTTGACGGCCTCGAGGATACCAACGTAACCAGGGACGAGAGTGGGTCCATCCTTGGGTGCCAGTTCTGCAGCGATGGCGTCAATGTCGTACGCCTTGGCCCGTCCCATTTGGTGAGCGCAGTATCTGATCTCCGGATTCACTTCATCGATAAATACGGCGTACAGCGCTTGATCTCTGGACGAGGTGGCTGAGTTCGTGAGCGCATCGAGGAGCGAACGCGATACGGCCAGATTGCCGAGAGCGGCCTCAAACTCGTCCTTGATTCTTTCGAATCTTCCGCGAAGCATCAGGTAGTATGTCGTGATTTCCGTGTGCGCAACATGAGAGATCCGCTGGGGACTGGAGGAGTGAAGAGTGGACGAGCGGTCCGAGAGTTCCTTCGCCCATTGAAGGGCTTTGCGGAATCGAGAGAGGGCATGGCGTCTGTCGGAGGTTTTCTTGGTCTTGGTGGCTTCCAGTACAAGCTCTTGAGCATAGGCCCAAGCACGTTCGGCTTCGAAGAGGTCCAAGAGAAGGCTGATTCGCGGAGTCAGTAAATGGCCCCAACTTCCTCCCGAGCCCAACTCAACGCTCACTGTCCATCTTTGAGGTTCTCTGTCGGAACTTCCGGCAGCTTTTTAAAGTTCTTCCCTTTGCCATGGGTGAGCTTCAAGGTCTGTCGGAGGCGATGCAGCTTGTTTGAGCAGTGTCGTCTGGGGGGCAAGAGTACGGGCGCCCAGTCAGGTTCGAACACCCCACGGCTCTGTCTTAATGGCACTACCTGTATCTTGCATAGTCTCCGAATCTAAGACCATGGATGCTCCTCTCCTCGTTGACGACCGCAAGCGCTGTTCGACCAACCGGGGTATGTCAGTATCCCCACGAATGAACTAATCCAGCAGGAGCCCTACCTCGGACCGAAATGTCGCTCTGTGCCATGCCGAGACGCGATGAGTGGTCGAGCGTCGCCTGGGGTGTTCTGGGATGTTCTGCAGGAGTGGCCCTGAGAGCGCAGGAAAGCGGTTGAAATTGCAATCGCGCGTCGACCAAATCCAGGAACCTGCTTGACCCTTTTCCCCCTCCCCCTACTCTCTTCTGCCTGTCGTAGGCCGACGTACGACCTGTCCACATGGCCGACGATCTGCTGCCACCAACTCTCCAGAATATTCTCGCCCAACAGTCTCTCAAATGGATTTTCTGCGGTATGCACCATTCCACTCTGGACTGTCGGGGTTGAGACGCGTCAACGCTAATCACCCCTGCACCCTTCCCCGTTCATTCCAATTCCAGGTGGTAAAGGAGGAGTTGGTGAGTGTAGCGGTCGTCGGTACACGCATCCGGTGACTTACTAGCACGCCCTGCATTACCAGGAAAAACTACA
The DNA here is from genome assembly GCA_019633595.1 of Tulasnella sp. UAMH 9824. Taxonomy (NCBI): domain Eukaryota; kingdom Fungi; phylum Basidiomycota; class Agaricomycetes; order Cantharellales; family Tulasnellaceae; genus Tulasnella; species Tulasnella sp. UAMH 9824. The sequence goes on along the minus strand of WSUI01000109.1, from coordinate 35,547 downwards.
ACGTCCTGCTCGTTGGCCATTCAGCTTGCCGCGTGTCGCGACTCCGTACTCCTCATTGTACGTCCCCGTGCTCCTTCCCATACTAAACCACCCAACCAATGTCGCCCTTGCTAGTCGACGGACCCGGCCCACAACCTATCAGATGCATTCGGCCAAAAATTCAGCAAAGAGGCGACCAAGGTCACTGGTTTTGACAACCTCTTCGCAATGGAGATCGACCCCACGAGCTCACTGCAAGAAATGATCGAGCAATGTCAGTATATCAGACCGCTAAATCTTCAAGAATGATATCTAAACCCTTCGAATAGCCGACCAGAACGGCGGCGGTGCCATGGGAGGCATGATGCAAGACTTGGCCTTTGCTATTCCTGGTGTGGACGAGGCGATGGGTTTCGCTGAGATTATGAAGTACCCAGTCTTCAACCCCATTCCGCGCGCTATTCTCACTGAATTCTTGACTACACCCAAGGCACGTCAAGTCGATGGAGTACTCAGTCATCGTCTTCGACACTGCGCCAACAGGGCACACTCTGCGTTTCTTGTCGTTCCCAGCGGTGCTCGAGAAGGCCCTCGGCAAGATCAGCTCCCTCGGCAGTCGGTTTGGTCCTATGATATCTCAAGTAAGTCCCTACGCTTCCCCTCGTATGACGGATCACTGAACAAGTAAATTCGTGTGGTATAGATGTCCTCCATGATGGGTGCCCCGGTCGGAGACCAGCAAGACATGTTCGCCAAACTGGACAGCATGCGAGCGATCATCACCGAGGTCAACAACCAGTTCAAGGATCCCGTACGTCCCTCCAGTCTGCTTGAATCTAGCAGCCCTGTCCTGACCAGCCTCGTTCTTTAGGATAAGACGACGTTCGTCTGTGTCTGCATTTCCGAGTTCTTGTCGTTGTACGAGACGGAACGCCTGGTGCAGGAGTTGACGACGTATGAAATTGATACCCACAACATCGTAGTAAATCAGCTTCTCTTCCCTGGCAAAGGTGAGGCTCTAGATAGAGACTCTACCCCCATCCAAGTCGCTCACATCATCCAACGAATCAGAATCCAACTGCCAACATTGCAACGTACGGCACGCCATGCAGCAGAAGTACTTGAGGGAAGCACATGAACTCTACGACGAGTTCTTCCACATCGTGCAGTTACCGCTGTTGACGGAGGAAGTTCGAGGGCCAGAGAAGCTTCGGGAGTTCAGCAAGATGCTCATAGAACCATATCAACCACCCGTGTAATAGCTTAGAGGACCGTATTGGAGGGGGGGGTTCATTGTTTACGGAAGATGTATCTCGCCTAGAGTACGTTCTAGCCCGTCAGGTGGCCATACTGCCTTGGATTGATCCTTCAAGAGACTGTACACCATACATGTAGCCATTCGTGCGAAACAAAATATATATAACAGGAGGTCGGAAGGACAAGTGGCATATACATGCTATAGACACCTAGATGCATTGACAGAAAGCAGTCCGAACGATGCGTATGCGGTCTAGCCACATCTCAGTCAAAGATGCGTTTCCAGGGCTCGCCACGAGGAGGCCCGCATACGACTTTGAGCCCCAAGAAAGGTGGGCAGTAAAGTGCCCTGGCCATCGTCAGCAGGTTCCCAGGCGACGCCTGTCGTAGGGACATGCCCGGCGGTGAAGAGAATATATTATCAACTGAGCCAATCAAGAAACCCTCCACAGGTTCGCAAACCAGCGAGTGGTCCACCTAGAGAAAAGCAGAGTTCTGACCTAAGCCTGCGCCGGTAACCGCTAAGCGACGCCAAAATCAGTGTCAATCTAGCATGCTCATTCAAGCTATCTACTCACCAAGAAACCCGGGGCAGCCCATTAGTGAAGACGGAGTATCTGTGGGGACGACAGGCGCAGAGCAGGGCCGTTTTCACGAAAGGACAATTCAAACAGGCCGCATACCTAGCAAGCGAGATCAAGGGTCGAGACGAAGATCGATCGAGGTCGGAGGTGTCGATATGAGGGTGGACGAGATCGAGAACGGGCGAGATGGAGGGTCGTTGGGCCGTTCTTGAGCCGGAGTTTGCCTCAGCGAGAGAGGAATCTGGGAGGTTAGTACTCACAGACCTTGATCGCTCGATTCCCATGGTTATCGGCTCGCCGCCATCGACCAACGTAAATTCCCGCAGGTTACAAATATATGCATCCAAAATCGGTACATATGAGATTGATGGCACTACGTTTACGCTATCAGTCGCGGTACTCGCAGAAGTCGACTGGGAGAGTCGTCGCCGTCCCTTCTGATGGCGTCCTCCAATGATAATATTCATGAAGGGTTGGAAGAGCGCTTTACAATCGAAGATGTGTAAAGACACCATGATCTAAACTATGACGAACCGCGATGCAATGAGTACCTGGCCTACAGAAGGACGGGACCGTCGCTTCCAATCGTTCGAGCAACAACTTGCACATGAATCAAACGAATAGCTACAATTTACTTATATGCATAGGATACAGAGACGCCGACCACGAGTATGACAAGATGCGTATGCGGTCTAGCCACACCCTGAAGCGAGGGTGTGTTTCCAGGGCTCACCACGAGGAGGCCCACATACGACTTTTGAGCCCCAAAAAGGTAGGCAGGAAAGTGCCCTGGCCATCTTCAGCAGGTTCCTAGGCGACGCTTGTCGTAGGGACATGCCCGGCGGAGAAGAGAATACATTATCGACACGGTCATTCAGGAGACCCGCCGCCGCAGCCCACAAGGCCGGCGGCCAACCTAGAGAAAAAGCAAAGTTCTGACCTGAGCCTGCGCGGGCAACCGCTGAAGGAGACGAGAATTGATCGTGAGCTGAGAGCTTGACTTCTCAAAGGAGCAGGGCGTACCAAGAAACCCAAGGCAGGCCACAGTTGACCACGGGGTATCTGTCGAAGCGACTAGGTGAAGAACGACACGCTCTTAGACAAAAGGAGAGGCTGGCGCGCCTTGGAAGTGAGCATCCGCGTCATCGAGCTGGCAACGGGGGTTGAGCGGTAGGCGATGTCCGCGCTTTGGAAAGAGGCAGAACGCGTCACAAGACGTATTTGTATTGGCCTGACCTCTATATGTTGGGACTACGGGACTGCCGAATATCCGGAACTTCGGCCGTGATCATACAATCATCAATTTAGCATTTGAAGCACCTCGAGAGTGCTGAATTAAAGGAACGGAGATACGCAGAAGCCTATCATCGGGAGTCAGCGGTATTTATTATCGACGCAACGAAAACAAAGACTTGTTCTTCTTAGCGACAGAGTTGCAGAACACAGGTATTCAGCCTGAATTTCTGATGAGACTGGGTTTGCGCGTTCGTCGACAACGACCGAGACCGTACTCGCCAAGATCGACCGCGTGAATCTAGGACCAGACCACCGTACTTTCTGTGATCTGAGGAACAACGCATACATGAATATATTATTGCAGCTCTAAGTTCGTATTATACATGAAGAAACAGAGACATTGACAACAAGTAGTACAAATGGCAACACGATGCGCATGCGGTCTAGCCACACCCTCAAGCGAAGATGCGTTTCCAGGGCTCGCCACGAGGAGGCCCGCATACGACTTTGAGCCCCAAAAAGGTGGGTAGCAAAGTACCCTGGCCATCGTCAACGACCACCCCAGGCGACGCCTATCGTAGGGACATGTCCGGTGGAGAAGAGAATACATTATCGACGGAGCCAATCAAGAAACCGTCCACTAGCTCGCAATCCCGCCGGTGGTCCACTTGGAGAAAAAGCAAAGTTGCGACCTAAGCCTGCGCTGGCAACCGCTGAGAGGAATGAGAGTCAATGTGAGGTGGGCATCCGAGTCGACTTCAAGAGACGAGGCCTGACAAAGAAATCCAGGACAGCCCACGGTTGAGTACGGGTATCTGTTAAAGCAACTAGGTGAAGAATGGCGCGTTCTTAGAGCAAAGGGAGAGCTCTCGCGCCTTGAAAAAAGTGGTTATCGACTCGAGAAAGCAACAGCGGTTGAGCGTTTGGCGATGCGGGTGTTTTGGGGAGAGGAATAACGTCGATCGCGCAGACTTGACCTCTAGTCAATGTATCGCACTCGGAATTGTCAAATATCCGGAATTTCAAATTGGTCAGCCAGTCATCACTTTGGAGTTTGAGGATCCTCGTTAGTGCTAAATATTCAATAGCGGGCGTCGGAATTCAAGAAAGGGGGGCACGGAGGAAGCATATTTTGGGAGCCAACGGCGTCAAATTATCGACACAACAAAAACAAAAAAAATTGTCCCTTTCGGCTGCGGGATCAGATAAGACCGCTGTTTCCGATGAGACTAGGCTTACGAGGTCAGTCGGCAACTAGACGGGACTCGCACAGACGACTGCGGGATAGCTGATAGCGCCGTCGCCGTCCGAGGAGGTATCGTCCGTCGTACTTCGCAGTCACCAATCTTAATCACTTCATGGAGGATTGAAAGAGTGCTTAACCGTCGACGATGTGTAAAGACATCACCATCTGACGGATGGCGAACGGCGATGCAATGAATAACCCACACGATGAGGCCGTTGTACTTGCAATCGTTCGAGAAACGACGTGCACATGAATCAAACAAAGAACTCGAAGTTACTATGTACATAGGATACGAAGGCGTCGACAACGAGCAGCACGAGCGATAACAGAATGCATATGCGGTCTAGCCACACCCTCAAGCGGGGGGTGTGTTTCCAGGGCTCGCCACGAGGAGGCCCGCATACGACTTGAGCCCCAAAAAGGTGGGCAGTAAAGTGCCCAGGCCATCGTCACTCTCTCCCCAGGCGACGCCAGTCGTAGGGATCTTGCCGGCGGAGAAGAGAATAAGATATCTATGTGGCCAAACAGGATACCGTCAAGCACAGCCCGCGAGGCCGGCGGCCAACCTAGTGAAGAGCGAAGTTCTGGCCTAAGCCTGCGCCGGCAACTGCTGAGAGACACCAAAGTCAGTGTCGGTATAGCATGCTAATTCAAACGAACTACTCGCCAAGAAACCCGAGGCAGCCCACTGGTTAAAACGGAGATCTGCGGGGACGATGGGCGGAGAGCAGGGCCTTGTTCACAAGAGGATGATACGAAAGGTCGCATACCTAGTCAGTGGGATCAAGGGTCGAGACGAAGATTGAGGTCGGGGCGGCCGAGGCGAAGGTGAACGAGATCGAAAACGGTCGAGATTGAGGGTGGTAGGGCAGTTCTTGAGGAGTAGACCTAGAGTTTGCCTCGGCGTGAGAGAGACCTCGATGGTATTGTCTTGAGGGCTCGATTCCCATGGTTATCGGGTAGTCGCCGTCGGCCATCGTAAATTCCCGTAGTTTACGAATATATGTATACAAAATCGGTAAATCCAAGATTGGTGAGACTGGATTTACGCTTTCAGTCGCGGCACGCGCAGAAGTCAGCGCAGGGCAACTGGGAGAGTCGTCGCCGCCCCTTCTGATGGCATCACGGATGATAATCACTTCATGAAGAATTGAACGAGCGCTTTGCAATCGAAGATGCGCAAAGACATCATGATCTAAACTAATGACGAACCGCGATGCAATGAGTACTTAGCTTACAGGAGACGGGACCGTCACTTCCAATCGTTCGAGCAACAACTTGCGCATGAATCAAACCAATAGCTACAATTTACTTATATTGATACGTCCACGCGTTCGCGTGGTATTCCCAGAACCCAATTTCTGGGTGGTCAAAGGCGTCACTAAGTCTCAGTATGTAAATGAAACTAAGTCTACGTAAGTCTTATTCAAACCGCGGCGTTCAGAATCTCGTAGAAAGAAGAGCTGAACGCGTTTTTTGATCCGCCCTGTCGTTGCAATGTCAAGCCCTGGTTCATCCCATTGCGGTTCCTTTGTGCAGCAGGTGAACGGGTTTCAACTTGTCGTAAGAGCTGTGCTCGGCGGATTCCTGCTGGGTCGACCACTCCGCCGTCTAGGTCTCAGCTTGTGGTCGGAAAAGGATGTACATATGAGATACGCGTCCCACAAGGAAGAATATGGCGAGATGTCCGCCTCGTACGAGGAAGTGCTTGAAGGATCGGCTCCCTAGTGGAGGTTGCTCTGGGCTTATGAGAGCAAACGGAAGAAGAGAAGAATCGACAACTATAAGATGGTACGATGGAGAAACAGAACGGAAGCTGATGAGTGCCTGAAGGCAAGGGAACAAAGTCTAAGCGTCGCAACATAAAATGAATGACAAAGATGGATCACGCGGGAGGCCATGGGCGCCTAAATGCAAAAGATTACTGCTGACAAGACCCATCACCCTTACCATACCGGGTTCTGGGTATATATGCATAGGATACAGAGACGCCGACCACGAGTATGACAAGATGCGTATGCGGTCTAGCCACACCCTTAAGCGAGGGTGTGTTTCCAGGGCTCACCACGAGGAGGCCCACATACGACTTTTGAGCCCCAAAAA